>PVLC010018723.1:0-31877 GCA_004027655.1 Graphiurus murinus
GACTGATGCATATGTATCTATGTTTATAGCTGCATAATTCACAATTGCCAAACTATGGAACCAGCCAAGATGTCCATCAACAGATGAATGGATTACAAAACTTTGGGGTATGTACACAATGGAATTTTACTCAGCCATAAAGAAGAACAAAATCATGTCATTTTCAGGAAAATGGATGGATCTGGAAAACATTATGCTAAGTGAGATTAGTCAGTCACAAAAGTAAAAAATCATATGCTCTCCCTAATTTGCAGAAGCTAGGGAGAAAGTGGGACATAAGAGGGACTCTAGATGAAGAAGGAGAAAACTTAGATGAGCAAAGAAGGTGACTTAACCAAAGGCGATGGGGAAGAGGGAGAGAAACACCTTAATGCACATGATGTACTTTCACAAATATATCAAAGTCAATCGCTAAACTGAACTTGAGGAGGGAAGAGGAGGGAGTGGGGTGGGAATTGGGAAAGGGTTAAATGAGAAACATGTGAATGTATGCCTTTACCAGCTTGTACCTAACAAAGATGTATGATTAAAATGCAACAATTAAAAAAAAAAGGTTTATATGATCCCAAGAAATATTTTGGTGAAATAGTACCGTGACTGTCTTTTTTATGCTTTATTTTTTTAATAACAATACTTAACAGAATCTTGGAGTTCATAAAATATGTTCATATCCATTGTATGTTTTGCATTGCATAAATATTGCAAATAAACAACATTTCTGAATATGTATTATCTGCAAGAGAATGAAGTTGCTACATTCCTTCTCAAGATTTAAACATAGTGGGATAAACAGATCTATAAAGTAATGAACATAATACAATTTTATGAATAGTTGAAAATAACATATGATACAACAGTATTGTGTTTCTCTAGTAATTTCTTCACCCCCCTTTACTGTGCCTAATAATTCTAAAAAGTCACAAAAAAAGTTCATTAGCATTTAACTCTCTATTTAGCCATTTCAATATACACCTTAATAACAAAACTGTATATACTTATACCAGAGTATGGTAGATAAATATTACTATCCTTTCTATCTTTCCAATCTACCCCCTGATTAATTCCGTTAATCATTACTAGTTTCATTTTCTATAAAACACACTAGTACCTTAATTCTGACACTAGAATATCATTGTTGTAGTCATTTTAACCGAGTCTGCTTTTTCTTTTTTTCTTTGTTAGTCAAAGATGGATTATTTGGAGTGAAAGTTAAAAAGCTATCTCAACATTGCTTTAGTTTGAGGTAAACCAAGAAATTCCCTTGCAGGCACTCTGTTCTGGTTTGTTTATGATAATGATTTGTATGTGGCTTTTTACATGCCAGGTTTTAAGTACATAGCCAGTGTGGTATTGTCTCAGCCAACATTTTTACTGCTATAATCCAAGACAACTGACCATGCAACTTAAAAGAAGGACGATTTATTGGCTCACATATTTTTGAGATCTCTGAGTTCCAGTCCATGTCAGGCCAGGTTATATCTACAGAGCTCAGGGCTTGGCAGTGAGAATCAGAGAAAAGGAGAGCAAAGGTTCTGCTCTGACATCATGGAGGCACGATGCAGAGAGCCAGTAAGCATGGGGACTCAAAGACCAAAGCACAATCCCTAAGGCCACACCCTCAGGGACCCACCTTCTTTAGCCACACTCCACCTGCCTAGCCTACCGCCCAGTAAACCCATCACAATAGACTTATACACTGATGAAATTATAACCTTCATGACTAAAGTACATCAATTTTGAACATTCAGACATGAGCTCTTTAGGGGACATTCTATCTATAAAAGATCTCTTATAAAACTTGAGCCGGGCTCTCCTGCAACTAAACTATTTGGATACATATCTTGGTATTTCACCACCCAAAGATAAAGTCTATACTGTGAGATTGAGAAATAGAGTTCTCAGTTGAGAAACTATGACAGAGTTTTTTGAACCTCTCTATGTAATCCTAGAATCCCACTCCTGGGTAAATATCCAAAGAAAACAAAGTCAGTATTTCAAAGATATAGCTGTATCCCATATTCATTGCAGCATTATTCACGATAGACAGGATATGGAATCAACCTAAGTGTCCATAGATGGATGACTGGATAAAGGAAAGGTGATGCCAATATGCACATACAACGGAACATTACTCAGCCTTTTGAAAAAAAAAATGAAAGAAAACTTCTATCATTTGAAACAAAATGGATGAACCTAGAGAATATTATTAAGTAAAATTAGGCAGGTGCAGAAAGACAAATACTGTGTGATGTCATGGTAAAATGAATCTCATAAAAAAGTTGAGCTTACAGAATAAGAGAGTAAAATGGTGATGACAGGAACTGGAGGTGAAAGAGATGGGTAAATAAGATGTCCTGTTGGTCAAAGTGTAAATATTTTAAATTATGCAGGATAAAGTTCTGAGGATGTAATGTACAAAATGGCGATTATAGTTTACAGTACTGCATTGTATGTTTGAAATCTGCTAAGAGATCTTAAATGTTCTCCCCACATAAAATAGAAAAAAGCAACTATGAGAGGTGATGGATTTAATCAAGATAATTATCTTAATTATCTTTAATTATCTTAATTAAATCCATCTTAATGGATTATCTTAATTGTGGTGATCATTTCATCATCTGTCTGTATATCAAAGTATCACATTGTATACCTCAAATACGTATATTTTACTTGTCAATTATTCCTCAGTAAGTCTGGAAAGTGGAATGAAAAATAAGTAGATAGATAGCAAATCTACAAATATCAATATAAAAGAATATAGATGATTTTGTTGCAACATCAGTTGCTCAGACTGTAATGACCATAACACATTGCCTCAATTTATCTCAGACTTGATAAACTTAAGATATATGATGAAAACTCATAGGAAAAAATCTACAATCATTTCAGAACCACTGATGATTAAAATGTCACAAAATAAAAAATGAGATTTTGACTCAGAGTGAGGGTATGACTAGGTTCTCTTGTCACAACACTGGCAAAGGACCCAAAGCATATTCAAATAGTATGTAAAGTTACATGGAAGTAGACCAGAAACTCTTGGAATTTCTGAAAACTGGTACAAAATGTACTCCTAATCAAACCTGCTAATAAAAAGTTAAAACACAATATAAACTATCAGGACAGAGCAATGTAAGTATAGAAAAATTAAAAGTAAAAATAAATATGTATGTAAAAATGAAAGTTAAGTATGTTGTATCATCTCTACTAGGTAGTATTTCTGGAACATATATTATGTCTGAGCAAAGGATACTTCACTTGTGCAAATCTTCTCTTTATTTTTTAACAGTAGATGCTATTTGGGAGCCTTCAACACTATCTGAACATGCTCAAGTGGTTAATTTATGATACTGGAGTACATCAAGCAACTCTTGCTTTAATTAAGATATGTGTATTCATACTTAGAGTTTTCTTGTGTAATCATCCAGTATCACCTGTAGCCAAAGGATCTTGGAGGTTAACTGTTGACTATTGGTGGCCAAATAATGTGGTTACTGTATATTCTTAGTCATGATTGATAGGATGTTAACAATTTGAGATGTGTAACAAGCTCGAGATATTGGTACTTTGTTATTTAACTTATATTTTCATTTCTACTTCTATTTAGAAGAAATTCAAAGCAAGTATGAATGGATTCCAACACACAATTACTATATACCCATAAGACATATAAATTATACTGTTTATTGCCACATTGTGTTGAGGTGACCAACTATACATAATTGTAAATTGCTGTTATTAATTATTATGATGATATAATGCTGATATCTCAGTCTAAATATTAAACTAAGTCTGAGTTACAAGTGATGATAAATAATGTGATCACCAGGGAATGTTTGATTAATATAGGGCAAAGCACAAGCAGTAATTTTTTTAGGAGTTATTTGTTCTATTGTTTATTTCTCCATCAACCAAAAGGAAGTTATTATTCTGTGATCTCCAAATCAAAACCAGAAGCCACTGAATTGACTGGGTTGTTGGATTTATGGAGAAATCCTACATCTATCTATTATTCTCTATTTATAAAACTGCTGGAGATGGGGGAATGCCAAGTTCGAGTGGGGCTCTGAAGAGCAGCAGGTGCTCTTAGAGCGTCAAAGAATATTCAGGGTACTGCACAGGAGATAAAAATCCTGATTCTCAAATATAATTAGAAGTGTTCAAGTATGTCAAAACACTGATGGGAGCTTTTGACCAAATTTCATTACTGCTACTCTGGGACAGCCATTGAGATTCTGCATAAACAATTACTGGAGGAAGCCTTCAGTTTGATAACTTTTGGAAAGCAATAGCTAGTCAGTCAAATATTCCATTATGCTTCTACTGCTGTGTAATCTGTAAAATACTTTGAAAATTGAAATATGCATGTTGTGGATTATATGATGAGGAACATTCCAAAAGAAAAAGAAAGCCACACAAGGGCCCCCTATTAAGTGGAAATTGCATACTCCAGAATATGAAACGGGGAATAATTGTAGCTATCCATAGCATTCACGTAAAGGCCTGCCATGTCTTTGGCCTATATATTAATCTCCCCGAGAAGTTACTTACTGCCTAACCAAATAAGCCTCTCCTCATGACCAGCTTCGAGAGGATGCTAAATAAACAGTATCACATCACTCCTTGTAGCTCAAGAGTAGAAAGCTGACTCTCAACCTCAAAGGCAACAACCTCGTGACTGGTTTATGATTGCACTCTGAAAAGGAAAAAGACAAATCTGCTTGAGGGGTAGCATTAGCAGTATTTCTCATCAACAGAGAAACTAGATAATAAAAATAATAATATATAGTTTTATCACTTCTCATAAGGTAAAATAGGAATCAGAAATGTGGTCTGAACAAATGGATCTTATAAGACTGGGAGATGAGAAAGAGCCCATATATGATGGTGGGAATTTATTCCTCAATAAATTCCTCAAAAAGAACACCTTAGCCAGGCTTGGTGGCACACACTTGTAATTCCAGTACTTGGGAGGCTGAGACAGGAGGATTGCAGGTTTGTGGCCAGCCTCAGCTACTTAGTGAGGCCCTGTTTCAAAATACAGAATAAAAAATAGGGCTGGAGATGTAGCTCAGAGGTAGAATGCCCCTGGGTTCAATCCCCAGTACCACACACACACACACAAAAGAACACCTTAAGGTCCTGAAGAAGGATAATGAAAATGGAGTAAGTCTATGACTATGATAAAATTTCATTCTGAATTAAGAAAAAGATAAGAATAGCAAGCATATAGGAGTCTTCATTAGCTCAGTGAAAGTGGCCTCTTGGGAACATAACATGACAGGGCATGGGGCATTCAAGCAATACAACAATGTGTGAAAAATATATGCACCCCATGGACTCTTTCATTTTCAACTGAAAATATGCCTAATAACTACTATGCTTGCAAGAAGAAAAAATAGAGATATAAAAGCAGTTATGGGCTATGTATTAGTTTCCTATGGCTGCCATAACAAAGCTCCACAGACTGTATGGCTTAATACAATAGAAATGCATTTTCTGCAGTTCTAGAAGCTAGATACCTGAAATCAATTTCAGCAGTGCCAATGCACTAAATTGGTAGAGGAGAACCCTTCTTTGCCCCGTCACAGTTTTGGGTGATTTGTCAGCAATCCGTGGCTTTCCTTGCTTTATAGCCTCTGCCTCCATTGTCATGTGATCTGTGCCTGTCTCTGCTGCTCTTACAAAATACCATTCATATTGAATTAAACATTCACCCTGCTCCAGTGTGACCTCATCTTAACTAATTAAAACTACTAAGTCCTATTTCCAAATAAGGTCACATTCTGGGATAGACTTTGGAAATATCTTTTGGAGGAACATACAATTCACTCCCTATTAGACTGCTTTTTGACAGGATCCAGGAAGAACTAGAGCTGGCAAACTGATTACATTGGCCCATTACCCTTGGCTCCACGTGGACAGGAACAACTCTTGACTAAGAGAGATACTCACTCTGGATTTAGATTTTCATATCTTAAAACTGAAGCAAATGCCATTACTGCTATTAAAGGCCTATCAAAAATATTATGTTATTTTTAATGGCGATCATCTAATTAACTAACTCATTTTATTCCAAGTGAAATGCAAAGAGTTATGAAGCATTATAGACATGAGTTTGTCATATGCATTGATACACTGGAAGTGGGCTAACTGAAAATTGGGATAGTCTGCTTATTAAATTGGGCGGCGGGGGGGGGCGGTGGCAAGGGAACCAAACATGGTGGTACAGGCCTATAATCCTAGTACTTGGGAAGCTGAGGATTACAGGTTTGAGGCTAGCCTCAGTAACTGAGTGAGGCTCTCAGCTACTTAGTGAGACTCTGTTTCAAAATAATAAAACAATAAACAATAAAAAGGCCTGGAGGTATAGCTCCGAGATAGAATGCCCCTGGGTTCAATACCCAGTACCACATACATAAGAAAAAAAAGAGGGGGGTGACAAGAAAGAGACTGATGAGATGGCATTTACAACTAAATGTGTGATGTGTGCTACAATTTAAAAATGTGAAGGAAAGAAAGAGCTTGTTATTGTATAGATTATTAACATATTTTCGTAAAGACATGGAAAGGTCTTTGTATATAAAGACCTTTTCTTTATATATAAAGAAAAGCTAGCATAAACTTGCTACGTGAGGAGAAGTTGATAGCAAGAGAATATTCCTCTTAGATTATTTAAAGATTCTAGCTGCAGGGCATAGTAATTTTCCTGCAGAAACCTCCTTCTTTGTTTAAAACTGAAGTTCAAGGTATCATGTAACATAATGCCTATATATTCTGATTTTGCATGGGAAGAGCAATAGCCAAGGTAATGAATACTGGCAAATTAAAACCATGTTTAGATTATGGCAACTTGTTGAGCTTCCATACCTAGTACTCACTGGCCCAACGTTTGCTGAGGGAGTCTATGGGAAGATTTCTGGAACATTCCAACTAAAGTTATTTGGAGGTTACACTATTAGTATGATTGTGTCCTGGAAAAATCAACATTGGAGATCCAAAATAGGCACTCAAACTCTATTTAAGAAATGTCATCAATGACTGCAACATGTTTGTGCATAAGTCAACTTTGACCAAAACATTCTAAAAGAGATTTGGGTATAGGTCTAGGAGTCTTAGGTTGAGCCAACTTACTGGCTGATTGGCTCATATTAGCTACTTAAAAGGGATACCGGTTCATTCAGATGTGAAATAATGGCAATTGACCTGAACAGATACTAGAACCTTAGATAAATGAAAAAAAAAAAACTAATTTAATAAATAGGAATAAAAATTGCTACAGTACAAGGACAGGAAAGATGCCAACTGAGCCCAGAGGGTATTTTTTTATTTATCTTCCTTTATCAGAGGATATTTATTACCTATGTTCTTCCAGGTGGAACAGGATTTAACTCATAAAGAATGAAATGCACACTGTATATGAGCCTTAAAAATCTTCAAATACTGTAGTAATATGGGTAGCACTATATTTCGTATTTGAATTTCATTAATTCAAGAATATACCAATTATATGATATAATTGGATCTGATAAAATTCTCCCTGGAGTTTTCAAAAGTTTTTAATTCTCCATGTTTATGTCCCTAACCCCTAACGTTAATTTGTTGCAAATATTGAGCCCCTCCCTAGCTCCCCCTCCAAAGAATTTAAATTGCCTCCCTACACTAACAGCTGGTTCTTTGGAGGATATTTGTGCGCCTCAGAATGTAAAGAAACATTTAGGTCATCACAAAGGTTCAAAGTACCCCTTGGATTGAACTACAAACACTGAGAGTCAGAATATGTTAGATAGCCTCATTTATTGGTTTTACCTGAAGAATAAACTACAGGTAAGTGGAAACTTGAAGAAAATAATTCCATCACACTGCTTTCTATTTAATTCTCACTTATATCTCATCATTTTATTCTGACATTTATTATAGAAAACAGCATTTCTTAAGGCTGCAAAGCAAAACAGCTGTTAAAGAAGACCAGTCTCCATCCAAAGAAAGGAAGCCATTCCTAAGACTCAGAGGTACATAAATAACATCATACCCCATCTTCTTGTTTTGTAAATACTATTTTTCAAATTATGGATACACACTAACTGGATATATATAACATTTTTATCTATTGAATTTTCATTATTTAGTGTCCTAGAGACTTGCATTATATTTTAGACCATTGTCTGATTAATAATCACAACAAAGTTCTTAGGTTAAAATTGTCCTCACTTAAAGGAGAGAAAAAAGGAGATCCCAAATCTTTGGTTTTCAAGTTTAGGTACTCTAAACTGAAGTGTGTCCTTTTCCAATGTTATATCGGCTATCTGCCTCTTCAAAAGCATTTGTTCCCTTATCTCCCCTCCTCCCCAACCTAGAAGATAGAATGAACATTAGATTCCCCCATCTGGTGTTCTAAACTAGAAAATCATGGCAAATCAGATGTGTTATCTCTCATTTTCTTCAGTAGTCATGCAATATGAATACTATTACTTGACCTATAATCTGCTAAAAAAGTTAGTTCTCTGTTCCAAATGTGTAGAATTGTAATACAATTACTCGATCATTGTATGATCAAATAATTTGACCATACCTATAGCAGCTGTGTTTGAAAACATTTTTAAAATATTTTCTGAGATATTGTATCTTAGCTATCATATCATCTATATGGTTATATATTACCTTCATGGCTATATTATATAACTTGTATGATTATATTATAGACAAAATAATTGCTGGATTTAAATAATATCTGAAAAATATGATTCCTATATCTAAATATGAATATAATTCTTTGTAAATATGAATGCACATAAGCTAACCTGGTTCTTTGAACCAGGACTGATCAATGATTCTTTATTCTTTGCCTAGGAAAGTAACTTAGGATCTCAAATACTTTTCATTGCAACTAATTATGACCCAAAGTGTATGAAATGTATTTTAAGTTCCTACTCTCCACCATAAACTCAGCATATATGATAATAATGAAACTCAGACCAGGCTAATGAGCCTCTGTTATATAAATGAGCACACAGGCTGGGAGAAGCAGAAAATTAGCATAATGCACAGAGATCAAATGAGATGCAGCAAAGATTCTTTTTGGCTTATGTATGCTTGAGACGATTGCTTATAATGTCAAGTTCACCCTGGGGCCTTATAGGAAACCCAAGGACAGACAGAATGAATGTGTACTTTTTCATCTGATGAGCAAAGCCTTAATAAGCTTATTACTGTCTAGAAGAGAATTTTTCAGGGCAAGGGAGAGAAGGGAGGCATTCCTTAAAAAAAAAAAAGGAAAAAAAAAGAAAAATGTAAATAGCAAAAGGTTAAGTTCCTAGGACCCCTAGGGCACCAATCCTCTAAGTTATGAACTGATATGTATTTCTTTTTTTCTGGGTTTCTGGTGAAGGCTTCCACACACTCAGAAGTGAAAGAAACTGGAAAACCCAGGCAGAATGAGGCAATTACTATAACAACTTTAGTTAGTTTAATAAGTGAAGCATCAGTTAAATCCTAGATGTGAAAAAGCCAGCATAGCCCTAGCATTACTTCAAACTGAAACTAGATAAGCTTTAGTTTACACAGATATAACTGGGCTGAGAACTCAGGGAAAATGGAAGGATTGTCTTTTTGCCCTTTTTTATATCAATTTGACATAAAATGAACTATTTCCAAAAGCAGATGCATTTTGAGTCGGGTTCTCTACAAGCCAAAGACAAAGCCAGTGATTTCCCTGAAAGGCAATGTTTACAGACCAACAAAATACAAATCAGAGTTGAGTATTGATGAGAAAAGTACATTATCCTAATGAATGCTCCTATGATAATCTTTGTTCTGTGTCTCCATCCATAATCCTTTTCCCTGGAATATTGAACTCCTATGTTGGGGGCAGGGAGGCTGATCAGAGTTGGAATTTACACTTTGAGGAAACTCCTCCTCAGCAGCCACAGAGATTATGCAAAAAGAGGTTCTATCTGTTATCTTGCTGAGGCCCTTACCTGATAAAGACACAGTCAACCTTGACCAATCATGCAAGCCCACACAAGCTTACCTGATCCCTCTGACCCCATCCCTCACCTCTAACTATTTAAGCAGCCCCTTCCTTAATAAAAATTGAGGCTTGATCAGAATCCTGTCTTGCCTCTGTTCTTCGCGCCCCTTGTTTGCCTCCTTCATTCCTTTAGGTTAAGCTGCCTGGTCTCTGTTCCCAACCCCTGCTGGCCGGGGCACTCCTACTTATTGTTTTCTTGTTTAGAAGCCACACCAATACATTTTAGCTTCAGTCTATTACCTAGGACTACCACGCCTTAGCTCCTCAGGACTACATTCCACTGACACCAGGAAGTCCTGCATTAGCCCTCCCTCAGGGAGTCTCTCCCTTTTGGAAATTAGTCTGTGCTTACTCTTGGAGTTTGAATAAAATATACATATAGTGACCCAGAGGCTTCTGAGGAAAGCTGACTAGTTTCCTACAGACCTCACCAGGTAACATTGTTGTGACACTTTTACCAAGGACCATATTCTATTCCTTAGCCCCACAGAATCAAAATTGGTGAAGTCAAGAAGAGACTGGACCTCATTCACAGGGGTAGATTCACACTAGCTCACAAATACAACCAGAGAGCAGAGTACTTTGCATTATGATGAGAAATAGAATGGCCAGTGGGAGTACTCACTTAATACCTCTGCTCCAGCAGGGCTTGGTGGTGCATGCTTGTAATCCCAGTACTTGGGAGGCTGAGATAGGAGGATCGGGGTTTGTGACCAGCCTCAGCTACTTAGTGAGGCCCTCTGCAACTTAGTAAGACCCTGTTTCAAAATAAAGAATAAAAAATAGGGCTGCAGGTGTAGCTCGGAGGTAGAATGCCCCTGAGTTCAATCCCTAGTACCGCAAAAAACAAACAAAAAACTCTGCTCCATCTATTTTTTTCCTTTTCTTTTTTGTGTGTGTGCGTGTGTGTGTACGAGGCATTGAACCCATTGTTTGTTGTTTTGAAACAGGTTCTCCATAGATTGTGGAGAGTCTCACTGCATTGCTGAGACTATCTTCAAACCTGCAATTCTCCTGTCTCAGCCTCCTAATACTGAGATTACAAATGTATGTCACCATGCCTGGCTCATTGTTTTCTTATACGTAAGTTATAAGGACAGCATTTATTACCATAAGGGAAACACTGAGTCAAATCAAGGGTTACTTACAGAATGGCATGTTTAGTGGAATTGGGGTTAATACAAATGCCAGATTCATCTCTCTCCACGCTAAGGATGTTGCCTTTCCAATGGGACCATAAGACATAATTCTCTTGGATGAACGCTGCCTCCCACTGACCCTGGGAACTTATTTTCATTCTCCTCCATTGCTGACTAACCACTCCATGACTTTTTTTCTAATTTAGCTAGATTAAAAACTTTAATTTAAAAAATTTTTGGTCTAACTTTATTTTTCAAATGCCTCATTTCTCATCCAATTCATTAAGAGTTACTTTTATGCATTCTAAGGCAATTTTCCTTTATTTTTATATTTATATTTATAATAGTCCTTTCTATTAAAACCACAGATTTTATCAGAGCTCCTTTGTTGACATATAATCTATGTTCTCTTTGATTTTAGCATGTGGTTTGATTTGTCTATTTCTTTTCAGCCGTAGGCTTTAATCATTTTCCTGTGTATGTGTATGTGTATGTGTATGTGTATGTGTATGTGTATGTGTATGTGTGGGGGGAAGGGAGTCACTGAGGAGTGAACCCAGGGGTATTCTACCTCCAAGCTACATCCCCAGCCCTTTTTAATTTTGAAACAGAGTCTTGCTGGGTTACGGAGAATCTCACTAAGTTGCTGAGGCTGGCCTCAAACCCATAATTCTCCTGTCTTAACTTCTCAAATACTAGGATTTACAGGCATGTGCCACCACATTCAGCTTGCATTTTTATTTTCCACTTCATTTAATTTCCTTAGTCTTTACAAACCTTTTTATTTTTGCCCATAGTCACTGATTCTATAATATTCTCTCTCCCAACCCACAATTATATGTTTAATTCATCTTTAAAAATGCATGTATTCTGGTAGGTATATATTTTAATTTAAATAATTTTATTGTACTATCAATGATAATATTGCTTACTTTTTTCAACATTTTTTTAGAAATCTATTTGTGTGACTATATTGGTACTGAGTCTCCATTTGCTTGTGATTTCTGCAAATTGTTCCATAGTGCATTTTTGCATGTGGTAGGAGCATTAATCTGATGATGAAAATCTAGGTTGTCTCCAAACTCCTTTGGCCATAAACAAGGTGGTGATTAGTATCCTCATGCTTGTCCCTTTTAGTTCTAGGAAAGAACTTAATTAGGTCACATTCCCAGGACTGAAAACACTAGGTCCCATCCAATTTTAATATCAACAGTGAGCTTTCTGGCATATCAGTATATATTCCCATCAGAATTCTACCTGCTCCATGCTTGACATTATTTGATATCGTCTACTTTTCTAATGAAAATAAGCAATAATTTATACTTGTTTAAATAATCACTTTTTTTGTGTGTGTGGTACTGGGGATTGAACTCAGGGGCATTCTACCTCCTAGCTATACCCCCAGCCCTATTTTATATTCTTTATTTGGAAACAGGGTCTCACTAAGTTGCAGAGGGTCTCACTAGGTAGCTGAGGCTGGCCGCAAACCTGGATCCTCCTGTCTCAGCCTCCCAAATGCTGGGATTACAAGCGTACGCCACCACACCCAGCTTAAATAATCACTTTTGAACATTTAATGAGCACTTTCAGATTTTGTACTATAATATTTCTATAAAATATTGAGTCCGAACATTTAATAAGCACTTTTCAGATTTTTTTTAAGCTTGAGCACCTCTCCATATAACTTGTCAGTCATTTAGGAAATCACCTCTATAAATAGCTGGCTCATATCCTTTCACCAATTTTCCATTGATCTAATGCTTTATTTTTTAACTAGTAAGAAATTTTGGTATTCTATATGGATCCCATGTCAGTTTTAGATATTAAAACCATCTTCTTATCCTGTAAACTTTATCTCTGATGTCTTATACTGAAAAGAAATCCCTCACTTTGATATAATTAAAGCAAATTTTGCTTGTAGTTTATGCCATTTGAATTTTTTA
This sequence comes from Graphiurus murinus, assembly GCA_004027655.1. Lineage (NCBI taxonomy): Eukaryota > Metazoa > Chordata > Mammalia > Rodentia > Gliridae > Graphiurus > Graphiurus murinus. The sequence continues at coordinate 13,113 of PVLC010018723.1, forward strand.
AGTTCTTCCTCCACTATTAGCTCACAAAGATATTCTATACTATCTGTTTTTAATTTAATAGTTTCATTTTTTGAAATTATATCTTTCATCCATCTGGTTTCACCTTTATATATGGTAATACTAACATCTAATTTTACCTGCTTTTTCCACAGATAGAGACATTTTCCTACTAGTATCTGCTAAATTTTCACTTTACAATTGCCTTGGGTTAATAATTTTATATCTAGCACCCATATGTACATATGTCAATATCTACCATCTCTTTTCTTCCACAGTGTATTATTTAACTGTCCTTGCACCATTATCATACTATTTTTATTACTATAACTTTGTAGTATGTTCCAGTACGGATGTGCCCTCTTGTTTTTCTTTTATAAAATTTACTATGTAAGTTAAGTTGTGTACTTTTAGTCTTTCTAGAAATTTTAGAATGAATATTGACATTTCCACAAAACCCCAGGTACATTTTGAATGGATTGAATTGAGTGTAGAGACTAATTTGGGTGAGAAGTGACTGCTTTTTATCTTCTTACCCCCACTATCAACAAGTTATACTTTTTTCAATTACTCATTTTATTATGCCCTATATCATATTTTAGAAGGATTTCTGGAAAGATCTTGTATATGATTTAAGATAAACCCCCAGTGCTTCATCTTTTCATTAGTCTTATATTTTTGTTTTCTAATAATTTACTGATAATAGAGAATGATTGGTTTTTCACTCATCCTATAGCCAGAGTTTACTAATTTTTCTCACTTGGCCTTATAAAAATTTTATTCTCTATTTTTCACTGCTTCTGCCATATTTTTATCTTATGTTTTAGACTAGGACTGCTAACTTTATGTTAATCATAAGTGATAGGAGTAGAAATTCTGATCTTATTCTTCCAGATCTTAATAAGAATGCATTAGTAGTATTCTCCATCAATCAATAAATAGTAAAATTTTTTGCTTTTGTTTTGTGGTACTGGGGATTGAACCCATAGGCATTCTATTTCTGAGCTACACCTCCAGCCTTATTTATTTTACTATTATTATTATTATTATTATTATTATTATTTATCATCATCATCATCATCATCATCATCATCATCATTATTTGGAACAGCATCTCACTGAGTCGTTAAGGGCATCTCTAAGTTGTTGAGGCTGACCATGAACCTTCAAGCCTTCTGTCTCAACCTCCTAAGTACTAGGATTACAGGCATGTGCCACCACACCTGGCTTACAAATAGTAATTTGATACAAGTTTTGCATATAGTTTTCTTTCAAGTTTAGGAAGTTATTTTCTGCTTTGTGAACTTCTGATACTTCATGTAAAAATTATGAATTCAGCTTTACTACATGTGTTTTCTTCATCTCTTGAAATATTTTGCTTTTTTGTTGTTGTTGTTCAGTCTGATCACATCATGATTTACTGCTAATGTTGACCAAAAGTTTAAGGAAGGATAGTCTATACATTACACAATAATAGTCCCTCTCTTCTTGGGTTGTTATGACTAAAGGCATTTAGAAATGTATCTGGCAAAAGTTATCAATACACAAGTTACTATTTTATTATTGTTAGAATTATTAAACTACAGATTAATATTAATTCTCACTTATTTCATTGGTGGTTTTTAAACTATGCCACTAGAAATCCTCTTAAACCAAATTGAAAGAAGAGTGAACAGGAACTAAAAGAATAGTGCTTTCTTTTCCCCTTTAAACCAGTATAACTTCAAAGAAACTGTCCTTTTTGTTTCTTTTAAATATTATGATTCTATATAAATTTTATTTGCCAAAAAATGGTTATATATCACTGGCCTAGTTAAATGTATATATCTTTCATAAAAGCACTATTTTTATAGTTGATTCTTAGGTGGTACTTCTTACATGAGGCAAAATTTGACAAATTAAAGCATGATATATATTCTCTATGCATAATAAAATCATCTTTGTAAATACTTACAATTTATGTCAATTTTCTTTAAAAATACTTATTTGAACACATAAGCCCTCATTATATCAAGGAAGACAGTGAGGAGATATAGATGTGTTCTTTTTCCTCAATGAAGTTACTTTCCTCAGTGAGATTTCTCATATAGCCTCAATCAGGTTCTATTCAGATATATAACCACTACTATAACACTGGAAAACTAAGCTTTAAAGAGATATTCAATCATATACCCCACATTATGACACTGATGGACTCAGCACTTCTTTTACCTTTGTAGGCACTTAAAGTTATATTTTACTTTTGCATTGGTATTAAGACAGATATATTACTATTATGTTTTAAAATATAAAAGTTAACTTTTTCTTCAGATTGTAAAAGGGATCAAAACATTTTTCTAGGATCCTCATAATCTGACCAGCTCACTGCATCTAAGAGATAAGTTGGTACTACACTCATGGGTCAATATTTCTAATATGTATAAGATCCTGGCAGGTAATATAAATGATTGAGATGAACTAAGAAAATATGTAAATTAGCAACCTATATTCACCTCCAGTGACAAGAAATAAGAGAGTGAAGAGAGTACCCTGGTAGGATGGAGAGACATGCTTTAAATCCTCTGAACCAGCTGTAACTGAGCTCCATCATAAAAACTACTTCAATGTTTTCAAATATTCTAATTTACTTAAAGCCAATATTAAAGTGCTGATATTTATACCATATCCCCTGATTGTAAAATGTTGACCTCTATTTTAATTTGAAATGCAATACGGTTAATACCAAACAAAACAAATCTACTGAATCCATGCTATTGGCCAATAACTCACACCAATGAGTAAAGAGGCAGAACTTGTACAAATGGCAATAAAATGGTTTGAGATTCAAAGATCCTTTCTCTTAACTGAGAAAGGTTGAAATTCCTGTTCTAGTGGCCTAGGTTTATACTTAGAAATTTTCGCCAGAGTTGTAATGTTGCATCCAAACACAGAATTGCAGTAACACAGAATAGGATTCTTAAAAAAAAAAAAAAAAGCAGATCTTGTAGGTATTGTATTAATAGATATCTATTCTATCATCTACAGAGTTCTGTTGGAGAAAGAGTGTGTATAATATGGAAACAGCCAATGATTCCATGTTGACGGAATTTGTCCTGGTGGGGCTTTCTGCCCACCCCAAACTCCAGACAATTTTCTTCGTGATAGTTTTGTGGGTATACCTGATGATCCTGCTTGGAAATGGAATCCTCATCTCTGTGATCATCTATGATTTTCACCTGCATACCCCCATGTATTTCTTCCTCTGCAATCTTTCGTTTCTGGACATTTGCTACACAAGCTCCTCTGTCCCATTAATTCTTGACAGCTTTCTGACAGTAAGGAAAAAAGTTTCCTTTTCTGGGTGTATGGTGCAAATGTTCCTCTCCTTTGCCATGGGGGCCACAGAGTGTGTGCTTCTAGGCATGATGGCACTTGACCGCTATGTAGCCATCTGCTACCCACTGAGATATCCTGTCATCATGACCAAGGTTGCGTATGTGCCCATGGCAGCTGGATCCTGGGTCACTGGGCTTGTTGACTCAGTGGTACAGACCTCACTTGCAATGCAATTACCATTCTGCACTAATAATATCATTCACCATTTTGTCTGTGAAATTCTGGCTATCCTGAAACTGGCCTGTGCAGATATTTCAATCAATGTGCTCAGCATGGCAGGGTCAAATGTGATTGGTCTAGTTATTCCATTGCTAGTAATTTCTATCTCTTACATTTTTATTATTGCCACTATTCTGAGGATCCCTTCCACTGAAGGAAAACGTAAGGCCTTCTCCACCTGCTCAGCACACCTGACAGTGGTGATTATCTTCTACGGAACTATCTTCTTCATGTATGCAAAGCCCAAGTCGAACACCTCTGCTGGTGCACATGATCAAGACATCACTGAGGCACTCATCTCCCTCTTCTATGGAGTGATGATCCCGATGCTCAATCCTCTCATCTATAGTCTAAGGAACAAGGATGTAAAGGCTGCTCTTAAGAACATGCTGAGTAAGAAAATCCTTTCTGATGAAATATGAATGCTGATTTTAACTATGTGACTTAGTAGTTGAAGTGGTTGCAGACAAAAACTACCATGGAAAAACAAATTTATCCTGTGTCATTCAAAATCATGTGACGGAACTATTTAGATTGATATCATTACAATTATTTTTGGTTCTGACTGTAGAAATGAGACATACTACTTATTTTAAAATATGACAACTATAGAAATACAAGTTTTTGAAAATATCTTAAAAGACTCAGCAAAAAGGAATCACCCTTAAGCCTTTAGGAAATAATAAAAGCAAAAGGTGTTCTAAGAAGAATTTTGGAACATACAATAGTAGCACTACTAATTGCTATGCAAATGAATATTAATCAGCACATGATGCATTCAATTTTGTTTTTCTACTCATTTATTTACTGTTTGTGTCCCCATTCATATGAGCTCCCTCAGGACAGTATCTTTTACCCTACAGCATCCTGAAGACCTATAACAGAGCCTGGAACATAATAAATGCTTAATAAAATATTTTCAAATAAATAAGTGAATCACCTAGTGTATAAAACCAGAAATACATGTCTGCCATAGCTGAGATAGCAAGAATTTTTCAAAAAGACAACTGATTAAATTAAATATCCTAAATAAACTTCACCAGGACAATTGGGTGCTTCCAATATTGCTTTTAATTTCATTTAATTTTCTCCATAGCCCAGAATCAGCAACCAGTCTCTTCTCCTCCAAATTTTGATCTATCACTCAGCTTTTACTTCTGGCAAATTAAAAGCCCTGTCAAGTTGTTCTCTCTCTCTCTCTCTCTCTCTCTCTCTCTCTCTCTCTCTCTCTCTCTCTCAAAGCAGTGAGTATAAAATTATCTGCTTGAGAAATGTGCCAAATCAGATGAAGCATAAGCAGTAGATTGGGTCTGACTATCATTTCCATATACAAATAAATAACAGAAGATACTAGAAAAGACATTTGTATTTTTTCTACAGTTGCTTTCTTGCTTCTAAAATGCATCTTACAAAGGTTACTCTAGTATACCCTACAATGGTATAATCATAATAATCATACAATCATTATGTGATAATTAGAACTTCAGACAATTACAAGATACCAAAACAGTAGCAGAATGGATGGCAGAGAAAAAAATAGAATTAATTGCCAAAAACTTCCCCAATTTCAATCAACTAGTCTACACTTCCAAGAAGTTGAACAAACTTCAAGATAAACTCAAAAACTCCACACTCAGGCCGGGCGTGGTGGCGCACGCTTGTAATCCCAGCATTCGGGAGGCTGAGACCGGAGGATCCGGGTTCGCGGTCAGCCTCAGCTACCTAGTGAGGCACTCCGCAACTTAGTGAGACCCGGTTTCAAAATAAAGAGTAAAAAATAGGGCTGCGGATGTAGCTCGGAGGTAGAATGCCTCTGAGTTCAATCCCCAGTACCACAAAAAAAAAAAAAAAAAAAAAAAAAACTCCACACTCAGACACATTATAATCAAAATATTGAAAGACAAAAACAAAGAAAATACCTCATATGCTTCAAGAGAAAGCTGGCTCCTCATGTACCAAGAAAACATTATCAGATTAACTGTTGATTTCTAATCAAACAATTGAAGTCAGAAAGCATTGGGATAGCATATTCAAAGTCCTAGAAGAAAAACAAAAAAGAATATACATTATTAATCATCTCTATCAAGCAAAACCATTTTTCAACCAAAAAACTTACAGAACTGATCAACAAATTCAGCAAAGTGTCTGGATACAAAATCAATCTTAAAAAAATCAGATTTCCTGTATGCCAACCATAAATCCACTGAAAAAGAAATCCAGAAAACAATTCCACTCACAACAGCACCCTGAAAAATAAAATGCTTAGGGATAAACCTAACCAAAGAGGTAAAAGACCTCTATAAGGAAAATTACAAAAAGCTGAAGAAAGAAATTGATGAAGACCTTAGAAAATGGAAAAAATCTACCATGCTTTTGGATAGGCAGAATAAATACCATCAAATGGCCATCCTCCCAAAAGTGATCTACAGGTTCAATGCAATACCCATGAAATTACCAAGGTCACTCCTCAGAGACATAGAAAAATCAGTCCTTAAATTCATTTGGAACAACAAAATGCCCAGGATAGCCAAAGTAGTTCTTAGCAACAAGAACCATACAGGAGGTATCACAATACTTGACTTCAAACTCTACTACAAAGCCACAGTAAGAAAAAAGAGCAGGGTATTGGTACAAAAGCAGACACATAGACCAATGGAGCAGAATAGAAGATTCAGAAGCAGACTCACATGCTTACAGTCAATTGATTTTTTATAAAGGAGCCAAAAATATACACTGGGAAAAGATAGCCTCTTTAATAAATGGTGTTGGCAAAACTGGTTGACCATATGCAGGAAAATGGAAATAAACCCCACTTTCTCACCCTGCACAAGAGTCAACTCAAGGTGGATCAAAGACCTGGAAGTCAGGCCAGAGACTTTGCAGCTACTTGAAGAGGGCATAGGCCCAACACTTCAATACATAGGCACAGGTAAAAACTTTCTCAACAAGACCCCAAAGGCACAAGCAACTCAAAGGAAGATCAATACATGGGATTGCATTAAACTTAAGAGCTTCTGTGCAACAAAGGAAACTTTCAAGAACCTCAACAGAGAGCCCACAGAGTGGGAGAAAATCTTTGCCAGCTACTCTTCTCATAGAGGTCTAATATCTAGGATATACAGAGAGCTCAAGAAAATCACAGGTAAGAAAACAAATAACCCAATCAAAACATGGGCAAAGGATCTAAATAGACACCTCACAAAAGAAGAAATACAAATGGCCAATAAATGTATGAGGAAATGTTCTACATCATTAGCAATCAGGGAGATGCAAATCAAAACTACCTTGAGATTTCACCTAACTCCAATTAGAATGGCAATCATAAAAAAAACACAAACAACAATAAATGATGGCGAGGGTGTGGAGAAGTAGGAACCCTAATACACTGTTGGTGGGATTGCAAATTAGTGCAACCACTTTAGAAAACAGTATGGAGGATCCTCAGATGAATGGGAGTGAATCTACCATATGATCCATCAAAAAAGAATGGAAACCAAACTATCAGACTGACGCATGTGTATCTATGTTTATAGCTGCACAATTCACAATTGCCAAACTATGGAAACAGCCAAGATGTCCATCCACAGATGAATGGATTACAAAACTATGGGATATGTACACAATGGAATTTTACTCAGCCATAAAGAAGAACAAAATCATGTTATTTGCAGGGAAATGGATGCAACTGGAATACATTATGTTAAGTGAGATTATTCAGTCACAAAGAGTAAAAAAGCATATGTTCTCCCTAATATGCGGATGCTAGGGAGAAGATGGGGCATAAGAGGGACCCCAGATGAAAAAGGAGAAACCCTAGATAAGCAAAGAAGTTGACTTAACTGAAGGTGATGGATGGGGGAGGGGGAGAGACACCCTAATGCACATGCTGTACTTTCACAAATATATCAAAGTCAATCACTAAACTGAACTTGAGAAGGAGGAGGGCGAGGGGGTGAGGTGGGAATTTTGGAAGGGGTTAAATGAGAAGTGTGTGCATATATGCCTTTATCAAAGATATATGATTACAATGCACCAATTAATAAATAGTAAATAAATAAAAATTTAAAAAAGAGAAGTACAGTTTCCAGGCCACCACATGCTAAGTTAACAAAGATATATGATTACAATGCACCAATTAATAAATAGTAACAAAGATATATGATTACAATGCACCAATTAATAAATAGTAAATAAATAAAAATTTAAAAAAGAGAAGCACAGTTTCCAGGCCACCACATGCTAAGTTAACAAGACCTTATTTTAATAAAAAGAGCTGGGGCTGTAGATCAATGCCCCTGGGTTCAGTCTCCAGTAATACACACACACACACACACACACACACACACACACACACACATACATATTCTCTCTTAACCCCTGCAGCTATCCACATTTCTGCTATTCAACTTTCTTCTCTGGAGCTAGCTATCACAATAGTTTATTCTGCACTCTTCTACAACTTTTTCTAGGTATACACTTTATATATTTCATAGTAAACAATTTTACATGAAACCTATTCCCCAATAATTCCAAAACCAAATTTAAAAAAAGGAAAGTGGTAGATCTCAAAAGACAAGTCAAACAAATAATTTAGCAACTCATATATACATCAGTTTTTGAAAAAAGGCATCAGTAAAACATGAGCAAAGTTGCCTGACAGAATCAAATTGTCAAAAATAGCAAATTTTCTACATAAAAAGATTATCAAAGTCTTCACAGTAAAGAGTTGCATGAAACAAGCAATACCCAAGAACCCTTTCAAAATGCTCATTACTTCCACAGAGTGTAGCTTGGCAATCAGGGTTTAGCACACACCAGGAATTCCTGTTGCCCTGACAGTTTGGGGACACCCTGAGTCACAGATACCTAATTTTATCACTTGTCAAGTGAATTATCCACATAACATTATTATATACACATTTGGAGGAATCAAAAATAGCATTTTATCATAATTGATACTGATTTTCTAAATCAGACTGGTCTTAAAAATTGATAATTTGACTTAACAGGCACAATGTTCTAGTCTCCTCTCATACATATATACCTACCCAAGGGACCCTCTTCTCTTTTAATTTTAAAAATGATACATTTTGGCAGAGTTAGGGTTTGCCATTTCAAGGTTACAGGTAGAATGTCTTTACATTGATTATGTTCCAAAATCAAAGACTACATGCAAATAAATTGCACTTTTAATTCTTTTGGCAATACCTGATTGCCTTGATTAGAGTTTGGCATTCTGAGATAAACATAATTTCTATTTCTTGAACCATGCTCTGGTGTTAATCTTGACAAATATTATCTTATTTAATTCCAACAACAGTCCTAAAAAGACTAGTATTGTCATTAAGCTTGCTTTAGAAATGATAAAAACTGAGGCCTGCAGAGGTCAAACACCTTACTTGAATCAAAATAGGTACATGAGAAATCTGAGACTCAAAACCAGGTCTTTCTATTCTGGAGCCCATTATCTTAATAAGATATTTTTTCTAATAATTAGCTACAATATTCTGCTTCCAAAATTTCTCAATTTTTATTTATAGATATCTATTTGAATTAAATTAATGTTGACTGATGCTATGGTTTATTTTATTTTATTTTTTATACTAGGGATTGAACCCCAGGGCATTCTACCTCTGAGCTGCACTCCCAACCCTATTTTTTATTTTTATTTTGAAACAAGGTCTCACTAGGTTGATGAGAGTCTCACTACTTGCTAAGGCTGTCCTTGAACCTACTATTCTCTTGTCTCAGCATACCAAGTACTGGGACTAGAGTACTGGGACCCAGCTGATGCTATGGTTTAGATGCTGAATGTTTCCCCAAAATTCAAATATTAAAGGCTTGATCACCAAGGTAGTGCAACCTTTAGGGAATGGTGTTAAATAGGAGCCCTTGAAAAAAAATATATAAAGAAAAAATAAATGCATTGACTAGTAAACAAAACTGACATCATTCTTTGCTTGAAGACCTACCTTCCAAAATACTACCAGAAGTTCTTCAGGTAAAAAGGAAGTGATAGTAAACAGTAATTCAAATATATATATATATACTAGATTTCTTAAGGTTACTCCTGCTGCAATACAACCAGATACCAAATAAAACCTTATTAATACACATTTGGCATTACAAAAGTGGACGTCTTCTTTAAGAAACCCCTCATTTTATGCTCCATGTTCATCATTGCTGCTGTTCACCAAATATATATATATATATATATATATGTACACTGCACTCTCCTCCATCTCTCTGACCTGAGCCCCCTGAGTTCAATCCTCTCTGTGCCTGTTGCAATCACTATCTCCTCAGTGCCCACTATACCTCTCAGCAGGTGCTGGCTGGGACAATTTAGCAATACTTACTGAGAGCACCAAGATTCCCACAGCAGCAGCTTCCGCATAGGTTTGTGAAGATGGCTCTGACCTCAGCTCTCTGCTCACCACCTGAGAACGACAGTGCTTTTTTCAGATATCTGCTCATTGTGCAGCCTCTGATTTGGCTAAGTTCAGACTGCCTTTCTTCAGCTAAGTTCAGTCTGCTTTTCTTTTGCCAAGAAACAGTATTCCAACTGGCTCAATTCTGAATCATAGAGCAACTAGAAAGTGCTACCTTCCTCTATTCCACAATTTTAGATCTCCTCCAGTCTATATTTTTTAATATGACATTGTCCTCTCCCATAGTTCCCACATACTACTAACTTTATGACTGGTTACATTGCCGCAGCTTCCTAAACAATGTCAGTATCACACTTTTTAGCCTAGTGACAGAGGATCTCATAAAAATGGATCAAAGATGGCTGAAGCCAAACAGTCATGCTTTAGTGCATCTATTAACATGAAATACTAGATTTCTTAGGGTTACTCCTGCTGCAATACAACCAGATACCAAATAAAACCTTATTAATACACATTTGTCATTACAAAAGTGGACGTCTTCTTTAAGAAACCCCTCATTTTATGCTCCATGGTCATCATTGCTGCTGTTCACCAAATATTCTGGTTCTCCTTCTTTCTAGAACACAGAAAGATTACCATTCTTTTTGAAGCTGAGTCAAACTTTCTTTGCTTTGACCAATTAAATTCTAATGGAAGTGATATTTCTCATTTTTAGAAAGAAATATTTATTTGTCGGGGTGAGACCCTGACACTTTCTCTCTTCCCCTTGCCAGGGTGCAAAAGCGTCCCTGCCATTCATGACACATTCTATATGTAACAGAGTCATTAAAAAAAATTGTGATAAACCATAGAGATTCAGAGGCTGTTTGATACCACATCACAATCAAACCTATTTTGACAGACATCACCTCAAATAGGGGAAAATGTTTTGAGATGAAACCTGGCATAACTACAAGAAAACAGTAGCAATAAGGTTATCTCCAAGGGAAATGCCAGTATCAGCTGTGCAAATGGTCTCAAGCCTTGTACTAACTTGAGATCTAAACCTGGGACTATTTTTTTTTTTTTGCGGTACTGGGGATTGAACTCAGGGGCATTCCACCTCCGAGCTATACCCCCAGCCCTATTTTATATTCTTTATTTGGAAATAGGGTCTCACTAAGTTGCGGAGGGCCTCACTAGGTAGCTGAGGCTGGCCGCAAACCCGAATCCTCTGGTCTCAGCCACCCAAATGCTGGGATTACAAGCGTGCGCCACCACGCCAGGTTCCTGGGACTCTTCTCTTAAACCTGAACCCCTAAATGGAGCATAAGAGGTTCAGTAAGTCACTATAATTGCTAGTTTTGCCAGATGTTCTTTACATTATTGCATCATATTTAGGAACATGTTTCATGTCTTAAAAGCATAAACTTGAACATCATATTGTGTCAATTTTCAGAAAGATAGTAGGAAAGTATCTTTTCCTATTTGTAATAAGAGAGTCCTTTCTCAAAATCTAGAGATCAAACACTTTAAGATGAAGCACATTTTCTAATACTTACACATGTAACACATATGTACTAGCAGCAATCCTTATGATTTCAGGTCAGTAGTGCTCCCTTATTCCCAGCAAAAACAGATCCAAGTACTCTTTGGAGGTAATTATCTTCAGTTTGATCATGCAAGATTCACACAGAAAATTGTAGTTTACAATAAAATTCACTAAACACATACTAAAACAAAAGCTCACACCAACTGTAAACACAATATATGTGAATGAACTAAACTCATGATATTAAAAGTAGTATTAGTATATTAGATACATATTTTTATTTTAAAAGGATATATACCTTCATTTTACTTTACTCTGTATGATTATAGGAGACATACATACTATATAAGAAAAATAAGAGTTGAAGTAAAAAGATAGAAAAGGTATATAGTAGGCAAATTTATCAATTGTTGATGTTTTTATATTAGTATGTGACAAAATGAATTTAAGACCAAAAAAATAATTATTAGAAATAAAAGGGGTAGTTACATTATGATAAAATGTTAATTTAACTAGGATGACATAGCTTTATTCCCCTAATAAAAGAGTTTCAATATGTAAAGGAAAACTTAATAAACTACATATCTATCTCAAGAACCAAAAGAATAAACACACAAAGTTTTATAAGGATATAAAATATTTGAACAAAAGCAAACCAATTATTATGGAATATACATTCCTCTAATGCACATGTAAAATATATGTAAAAATTGATATTATGTTAGATTGAAAGCAAGAATCAGCATATTTCAAAGAAATTACATTAGCCATCCACATTCTCTTTCCAACATATGACTTAATTAGATACAATTAAAAATCTCCATAACCTGAGGCAATTAAAACACACTTCTAAATAACTAATAAGTGGTAATGATATTCAAAATATTTAAAAATTCTGTAGCAAGTGCTCCAATAAATCAGAGTGAATGCTTGTCATAAGAAACCAGTGTAGCCATAAGAATGTCTGCCAATTAATTATTGGTCCTTTTATAGGTAAGAGAAAAAATGAAATAAAAATTATTAAAATATCAACACAAATTTTTCATTAAACCAGGCCTGCCTGAGTTTGTAGTCACTGCCACAGCTATACTTGTTGTTTACAGTGAGGTCCATTCTGATTGGTTGGTATCTGTGCCACAGTCTTTGTAAAATATTTTCTTCATCAATTATGCTATGAATTGAAATATAATTGAATAATACACATTAAAATTTACTGAGTACATAAAATAGTTCTTATAGGAAATTCGTATACTTAAATTTTTATAGGAAACTGACTTTATAAGGGAGAAAGAAATAAAAGCAAAAGAAAGACAATGAGAACAATCTAGAAAAATTTAATTTAGGCCAATATGCCAGGCATTATGCTATATATATTTTATCACATTATTTCTTATTAAACTTTCATAATAAAATTGAATGATATTATATTCTTATTCATAATTTATGGATGAAGAGACTAAGACTCACAGAGATTGACAGGTTCTAAGTGGTACAGCCTGGTTTCATTCCTCTGGGCCTACTAGTCAAGAGAAAAATATCCTAACATCCAGTTGCATCTAAGTCAGAAAAAATAATGCAGTTATGAAATCTTGGAAAATTCTACCCATGATTGAATCACTTTGGCCAGAGAGAGAGAGCATCCCTAGTGGAGCCTCAAGATCATCTGACAGGCTATGTCTAAGTTGACCCAGAAATGCCTGTAACCATAACCGCAAGTTTACCAATCAGACACGAACACCAATCATTTTGGGGGTTTTCCTTCTTAAATCCAATCTCTTTGCTCTCTCTTTTAGAACACATGTTCAGGATTGCTCAAATTTGGGTCTCCTCAATTGCAATTCCCAAGACACCAAATTATTTTATACTTAACAGTCTTAATATCAATTACTTATCAACAGTTATTAGAGAGCAAGAGAATGAAGAAATCCTAGCTGGATTTTACCTTGGCATTTTTTCAAAGCCATTAATTGGATAAATAGATGCATTTTGGAGACTATGATGACCAGGTCCTGTGATAACTATGAAGGAGGCCATGAATAAGTTTGGATAATTATTTTACCTTTCCTTGACCCCAATACTGCATCATCCCCCTGAGGAACACATACATAGCCCTGTATTCACAGGTAATGGACAGTAAGTGTTAGGATCAAGTGCTTTAAAAGCAGAAGACTGCTGAATAAACCTACCATCATGGGCTTTCATGTGATACACGTTAGGAAAGATGAGAGGGTTCATAAATTTTAAGTTTATTAAGGGAAGCAGAAAACCTTCATGGTTAGGAAGCTGGGTGCAGTCAGATTGTTTAGATTGGAATCTCACCCATCTACCTTACTAATCTATGGCCTATGCAAGTGATTTAACCTCTCTGATTTTCAATTTTCTTATTTATTGTGAGGGTTAAACATACTAGCTTATTCATCCATATCTTATAGCCTTTCTCTTACTCTAGAGAAAGTGTGCTTAGTTCAGCAAACCAAGAAGCCAGGGGACTAAAGGGAATTCAATTATAAACAAGTTTGCTTGGGCAACAATGGATCACCAGGTTGGTGACATCTAGCCAATATATAGAGATGCCAACTTAAATACTAATAACAGACATTCAATTTGATGCTGTAGAGAGCAGGATTCTTGATGCAATTATAGGTAATGTCTTTTCAGTATATGATAAAAGCAGAGCAGCTATTACTAACCTAGTCTCACATTTTAGGAAATAAAGAAATATAACCACTAAAAAGAGAGACAAGCCGGGCGTGGTGGCACGAACTTGTAATCCCAGCATTCGGGAGGCTGAGACTGGAGGATCCGGGTTCGTGGCCAGGCTCAGCTACCTAGTGAGGCACTCCGCAACTTAGGGAGACCCAGTTTCAAAATAAAGAATAAAATATAGGGCTGGGGGTGTAGCTCGGAGGTAGAATGCCCCTGAGTTCAATCCCCAGTACCGCAAAAACAAATAAATAAATAAATAAATAAATAAATAAATAAATAAATAAATAAATAAAAAGAGAGACAAGTAAGATGTTTAAGGGACAGGAAGAGAGGTATAGCTATGTAGAGGCACAGAGATCACAAAATAAAGAGTCTCAAAAAATCTAAAACAGAATATCCTAACTCTAGAAAAGGAAATTAGAAATACTGACACCAAAGATATCAGATAATCATAGAGAAGAAGTATCCTGAACCAATGAGTTCATCGATGGCTCCTCTAGGGTAGGCTGGGGAATTCCCAGTGGTGAGTCAAAGTTGTCTAAGCCAAGAGAAGAGAGCAAAAATTTTACTGAGACTGGATAAGGCCAGTTCTTTCGACTATCACTGGACATCAACCATGAGATCTGCAGATAAAGAGGGAAAGGAGAACCCATTTCCCTGTTGCAGATTGATTAAAAATAAAGCAACCACTTCAGTGAGTAATGTTTTTTGTAGCTTGGGGAAAGGAACCCATTAAATACATTATGCTGTAGATACATTTAATCCACATAAAAATCTAAAGCTATCCATGTTTTTATATGATAATGCACACTCGATTCAAAAAGGTCACATGAATTACCCTAGATCCACAGCTTCGAAGTAGTCCAGTAGGGACTGGAGCATAACTAACTAGACTACAAAATTGATATACCTGTTATGTCAAGGTACAATTCTATTTTTGTTTGATTTCTAAACCTGCCACAACCTTCCTATCCATCTCTTTAGTAAAAGGTGAGAACAATTTTCAACCCTTGATGACCATTAGCTATGGAAAAAGGGTGCTTTCAAAGAGGCCAACCAACATAAGAAGACGTCATTTCCTTTCTTCTTGTTATCGGGTAGCCTAGTAATCTCCTCCCATAGGAATACAAAACACAGTCTAATATTTACATCTAAGCAAGGAACTACATCTCAGAGGGCATCATTAAAAGTTGACTGACCTACTTCTGTCTGATACCAAGGTACAAATAGGTTACCCAGGGATGGGATCCCATGTGCCTGTTAAAGCCTAAAGTCATGCTTGTTAAAGTAAACTTGTAACTTTTAACAACACTCTGCCCTCCACAAGTTTTCTGGAGGGATTCTGGGGCTGTTCCTAGGAGATTGATTTCTCCTCCAAATAAACAGAAAAAAAAAAGTATATGATGTCATCACGTGGAAGATTGTAAAAGTATAATCACTTTATTCTATGAAAAGAAGGCAATCCTCTATGTACTGCCATCAACAAGTCACTCCAAAAGCATAGTAAGAGAGGGCAAATGAGACATATCTCAGTAAAAACATATAAAGTCAGATTAAACTGGTGAGAAAGAGACTGCATATTTTTTAGTCACATGGATAAGAGACTTGTCTCAGTCCTCTCCATTCTGTAGTGCTTTAAATGTAGTTTACTGTACTCAAATACATTAACTGCAGAGCAGTGAATACATTTGAATTTGTGACCCCCAAAATTCATGAAATTATACAAATGGTTCATTGTAATCCCAGGAGATTAATTTGTGACCTACAAAGTTATTATAATTTAAAAAAGAGTTAGAGTTTGTATGGAATAGATGACACCAACTTTTGGAATGAAGAATTCTTTCTCCCGCAATGTTCACATGAATCTAAGACAATCACCGGGCATAAACCTACAAAAAAGAATCCCACAGCAAACTAAGATACGATTCAATAAGTAATTGAGACACTGTCCCAACTTTAATTTACATTTAAAAATGACAGAGTAAGAGCTCATGATGAGCAAAGATAATAAATAGCATAAACGAAGAATGATAAATAAATGGTCATACTGATGAATGCATCTTTGTATGAGGACTATTCAATGTGCCAACTCAGAATCACTGTGGAATAATCCTGACTTCCACTGAAGAACAAATTATTTGTTCATCTGAATCTAGAAATATGAGAATCTGTCACCAAAATGGGCAGATATGGATAGCTAAGCTTTCTAACAGTAGCTATATGATAAGATATCCATCAGGTGTGCCATTGATAGTATATTCATACTGAATATAGCATAGATGCCGGCAAGGGTACCAGAGTTGATCAAGCATCTTCACCTTTTGTTGCAGATTTCATATGACTATTGAAATTTTTGATATGCTTTTAGAGAATCCAAATTTGTCTCAAATAAATATATCATCTTAAACACTATGTAATATTAATCACAACTAAAAATTGATGGCCATCTGTTTCTTTAGTAGCATTGGACACAGTAATCTGCACTGAGAAGGGAATTGGGCCATGATGACCTGCCAACTCCAGTATTTCTGCCTTAGCATGCTCTTCACCCACCCCTGCTCCACACACAGCTCCAAGAGAAACAGGATGTTCTATCTCAAAGATGAGTGTAGTAGTGGTTTGGAAGAGTTCACCTCTTCAGGGAACTGGGACTCAAAGACATACTAGTGAATGTTGCTGTAATAATAGCTGTGACCCTTTTATAAGCCCTGCTCCCTCCTCCCCCCAATATTTTCCAGTTTCTTTTCTAGAAAACTGTGCTGCACATGAAAATAGAAAATACATAGTCAGATTGTAGCATTTTCTCCCGTTTAGAGACAAATTCCACTGTCTAGAAGACTCCTCAGAAAATATCAAGTTGTGACCAGTATGAATGTAGGACCGAGACCTGACAAAGGGTAATATTTAAAAGAAACTCTAACAAGTAAGGCATAGACAGCAACCACTCAGAAGGGAAACCCAGCCGGTATAACATACTAAGAAGCAGAGTAGTTTGATCTATATCACATCCTAAGATCCACCTGTAGAAATATATTGAAGGAAGACAGGAATGAAAGCTGAGAGACCTATTAAGAAGCTGTTGCAAAAATGCCATTTTATTTGTTTTATTTTTAAATATTTGTCAAAGGTTGAATATATTTGAGCTATAACGCATGATGATTTAGTATACATAAACAATGTGCAATGATTACTACAATCAGATTAGCACAGCTATCACCACCGATCCTGTATTTTAGATATTAAGAATTTATTCATCATATAACTGAAAGTTTGTACTCTTTGACTAATATTTCCCCATTACCCCACCACCCTAAGCCCCTGGAAACCAGTATTCTATTCTGTTTCTATGTTTGACAGAAACATTATATTACGCAGGAACCAACTTGACAGAGCTGTGTACCACTCATCTTTGGGTCTACCAATGTGTCTGCTGAACCAAATCGACTTCAATACACTTATCAAAAGAAATGAGATGCTTCTAATTTAGATGAAAATATATTAAATAACTTGTGAAGATTTTATGTAATAAAATTCAATAAGGTTTGTAATTTTGTCTCATAGAAGCAATATATTTCCCCTAACTCATCAAGAAATAGATTCTCAATTTTGGTGGCATGATTAATTTTGATACTTTTTCTATTGACTTTTATAGCTTCATATTGAAGCAGAATGATTACGTCTGTTTTATTTACCAACACCAACTGAAAATGATTACTTGTGGCATCAAACTATACCCAGATTCACCAATTTATAATCAAACATAAAAATGTTAACTTTTGTGACATACCTATTAAATGTCAAGAGTCACAATAAGCACTCTTTAAACTTTATCAGGCAACAGTCCTGTAAGATAGTTATAATACTCATCTAACAGCTTAAGTAGCTTACTAGATGTTACTAAGCTCTGAGTTTGGAAACTGGGATCCTAACTTATGTGTATTCAACTCCATAACCATTCTCTTTCCATAAAAGTAAGACATATTTACGATATCAGTGTAATTAGAACAATAGCAAATACTTTAATAGAGTGCCTACTATGCATTCATAATTGATAAATTCTTTATATGTGTTGCCTCATTAATTCTCAGAATAAAAATATCAGATATAAATTCTTAAATTACTTATATACAGATACATAAATTCGGACTTAGAAATGTGCAGTGGCCTGCTTGAAGTCATAGAGGTTGTCCTCGACAAAGTTTGACCTGACCCCAGAATCCATACTCTTAACCATTTCCCTCTCCTGCCTCCTGAGTGGCAGAGAATGCTTTGCCCCTGTAGGTCAGGCAAAACCAGTAACCACAACTCAGATGCACAGGAGGGGTCCTTATTTATTATAGAGAACCTTACATTGCTAAGATATTTTCTTTTTTAGTACTTATATTTATATATCATAATGATGTTCAATGTAATACAAACATACATGCACACAGCTCTTGGTGTGTGTCTTTCCACATCCTACCCCACTACCCTCTTTTCCCTCCCTGTACATGCTAGAGAAACCAGAAGTAATACATTTATTTATTACCGAAGCATTGTTTAGAG
>PVLC010018724.1:0-31774 GCA_004027655.1 Graphiurus murinus
CACCGCCAAAAAATAAAAAATAGGGACATGGATCCTAGAAGACCTTCAGTTCTGAATCCTCTATTATCCAAAGCACACATTACATAGCTCAGAAAATATTAGGCCTGAGGGCAAAAGCAGTGAAGTGAGTTGTATTAGAAAAGAATCACATAAGAATGTAGGATAGTATCGAGAATATAGTTAGGAGCCCTAGGTTTGGTTCGAGGAGGAGGAGGAGGAGGAGGAGGAGGAGGAGGAGGAGGAGGAAGAGGAGGAGGAGAGAAAGTAAGAGGAAAAAATAACGGCAAGGAAAATACAACGCAGTGTCTCCTGCTGTCACAGCAGGCCCCCACTCTGGCATCGCGCTGCTCTCTCGGGTGGCTCTATGGTCCTAACTAATATTTATTGTGTCTGGTGTTTTACCCACACGCAATTAGGTATTATTATCCCATCTTGGAGGCTTCCAGAGTTGATGTGGCTTCCCTACAGTCCCAGGGAGATAGGACATGAACCCAGATGAGGCTGATTTTAAAACCCTCACTAATCCCACCGCGCCACACCACGTCTCTTTGTAGAAAACTTATTTACATTCCACAGGATTGTTTGAATTCTCTGCCCTCTGTCCTTGTACTAAAAAACACTGCCAGTGTCCCTCTCTCGTCCTCTTTTTTAAAAAAAGTATCCTTTAATTAGCGTTCATTCCTGAAATCAAGTGTCGACATATTTCACAGGGAGACTCGGGAAGCCCCAGCAGGGCTGACTGCGGGGAGGATAAGTTGCAAGCTTCTTCAGGACTCTTCTTCATTGGACATGTGTCTATCCTGCCTGGTGACCCTCCTCCTCTCCCAGCAAACCCCACACTCCAGAATTGGCTGGAACACTGCATTCTCCCTCAGCCCCCGTCACCCTGGAGAATGTGGAGTCTGCCTTGACCTTGACGCCCACCATGGGCTACACAGCTGTTCCCATGCAGTCAGCCCCAAGACCTCCTGGAAACAGCTTGCATTCATGCACCGTCTGCATAGCCTGGCAGCTTTGCAGGGTCTAGCACCCCAGGACTGTGCAGAATGGCTTCTATCCTGGTCCCCACTCCCACCCTGACCTCCTGAACATCTAATAAATCAGCTAAAAAGGACAGGTACTTCCTTCTTGCTGTCTAGAATAAACTGGGGTGAGGCAGGGAGAGATTACATCCTTTTTTTCTCCTTCTTTGTGGTTGTCGATAACTATTCTCATCATATTACTTAGATCTCATTTGGTTTAAGTGGCATAAATTCAATTCCAACTGCAGTTGACAAAAGGGGACTTTAATGATAGGGTACCGGAATATCTCTAAGTAAGGCTGAAGAAAGGGCAGAGATGCTGCCGGGCAGGGTCACCGTGTATAGTTGTGCAGGCTGAACACTACACAATGACCCTAAGGGTCACTATCACATGGTGGCCAAATGAATGGCACTTCCTGGAGCTATGCAGGGCACAGTGTTTCTGCTACAGGTTTCAGAAGTAATAGGAAGCAGGGCCCCAATTGCCACCAGGACTCTCCGTTCATCTCTTAAATCAGCTTCTTTCTAAATGTTGATTATATCCCTTCCCCCAGGGACCGACTGGTTTCAGCTTCATGGCAGATGAAGAACTGTCTATGAATGGTTCCTTACCTACAAGGCCAAGAAGAACTCTTACTGGACCTGGTTTCAAAATTTCTGGGGAAGGGCTCTGATTAGCCTGTTATAGCTTGAGGGATCTCCTTCCACCAATCAGGAAGCTGATGTCTGTTGTGGGGGCGGGAACTACACTTGGCTCAGCCTGAGTGGCATTCCCACCAGGACCCCAGGCTCTGCACAGTGGACAGCAGGAGATGTCGGGGATTTCAAGCTTTGAAGCCCTGCATATTTGTCTTCATCTATAATCTCCAGAGCCTTTCAGGAGCTCCTTGCCTGGCAAGAGATGGGATGATAGGTAAGCCAGATTGCTCCCACAGCACGGCAGGTATGAACTAAGAAAACCCCCTCTGGGACTTCATTTGATGGAGTCTTAAGAGTTTGGGGCAACATGGAAGCTATGTTCTTATTGTGAATATCTGGGACACCGGGATCCTAGTGTCATCACACACCGGTTGCCCTTAAGGCATCGCTGTCTTGAAGGCAAAAGATACCAATTCTCTCTTCCCAAATCAACAGCGGGCGGGTGACCGGGATTGGCCTCCTTTGAAGGGCTTGAGAGAGAAGCACCAGTCTCATCCTCGTGTTCTCCCTCCTGCCTCTCAACTTTTCATCCCTGCTCTGATCTGTCACCAGGGCATAGTAGTTTGAATATTAAAGCCAGGGTGGAATTCTCTGGGTCTCTTGAAATCAAGGGGTCACCCTGAACTGGTGGGGGTAAGGATCTGTGTGGAATGAAGGCAGACAAATACAGCTGCCACGTGCCCTAAATATTCCTGGCCCATTTAATTCCCATGTAACAAGGGAGTGCATAACTATTAATGACCAAGATAAATAGTAATCAATTATGAGGATAGTAATTACGCTTTTGAAATTAGCCTGGGAAAGGATGACCGAGGCAATTTTTTATTCCAGCTCAGGAAAAATGGGACGCCAGCTGGGGTTAATCAGAGCTGTCATTAACGCGCAGGGCTTAGTCCAGCACCGGGAAGAAAGCCCTCTCTGTCCGTGGCGCTGCCCGGCCCTGCCCAGCCCTGCCATGGCTTCTGCTTTTTAACAAGAACTGAAAGGTGGCGAGACAGACGACTCTTGCCTTGGCACTGCGCGAAGCCGGCCTCTGAAGAGGCAGTGATTATTTTTGATGGCGCAGCGGGGAGTTTCATTTCCATTGCCCCTGGTCTCTGCGAGACTAGGTCCAGCCTGGGCATTCAGTGCCTCGACCTGACGGAGCCAGTGGTGGTGTGGATGACCCAGGGTAGAAGGATCTGGGCAAGGGAGGACATGCCAGGGCAGTTTGCAGCCGCTGGCTGGAAAGGGAGAGGGAGGGAGGAAAAAATGCGGTTTCTATACAAGGGGCTGTGTGTCCTTCCCCGCGCTGCAGTGGCTCGGCAGCCGCTGCGGAGATGCTCACTAATATTTACCTGCCAGATTTGCCATCCCAGAGACATATTTATCCAAGCACGCTGGCTCTCCAGGCCTGCCTGCACACTCTGGCCCTTGGGAAGTGCATGAAAGTCACAGGCTGCTGGCTTCTGCCTCAGTTTCCCTTTCTACCTCCCTCCTGTCTCTTTCTTTGTTTCTCTAATGCTATGAAGAAACTAAAGAAGGCCGCTCACTAGCCACCAGTAGCTCAGGGTTTAAAAGGTCGGTGGGAGGAAAATTCCCTTCTCCCTTTTTGAGTTCTGATACACTGGATAGGAGGCTCACTAGCTAATCTTGGATCCCAGTCGCAGCTTAGCTCAGTGGCTCTCGGCCAGGGGGTTATTTTGCACCCCCTCCCCCTCCGGGAACGTTTGGCACTATCTAGAGACATTTTTGGTTGTCACATCTGGGGTGGGGCGTGCCGCTGGCATCCAGCAGACCGAGGGAAGCTTGCTACTAAGCATCCTACGACGTACACAGCAAAGAATGAGCCCACCCAAACTGTCAACAGTGCCGAAGTGGAGAAACTCGGGTTTAACTGGTGGCGAGGCAAGCTTCTAATCACCCCCAAAGGCTGGCCTGGAGGACCGTGCCGAGGGGCGGGGACCCAAAGCTCCTCCACCACAGAGATCCCGGCAGAAAATCCTGCCAAGCAAGCACTGCGCCTGCGCAGTAAGTCAGGGTAGTGCCCGCCCCCTTACCACGTTGGCCAATCAGATCCGCCATTCTGGAGAAACTAAGGCAAGAACAGAACAGGGTAGGAGCTTGGGAAGAGGAGGAAAAGGGCCAGTTTCGGTCGTCCGAAAAACCCCCAGGCTGATGGGCTCATGAAACAGGTGCTCATTACAATAAACCCATCGTAAACTGAAAATATCGTAAGTCAAAAATACATTCAGTTCACCGCACACTGTAGTGTGGGTTCTCACAGCACAAACTGGGAGCTACTCCAGCGTAGAGTGTCAGTCGTGCTGCATTTCTCTAGCCCAGGAAAAGATCAAACTTGGAAGTGCGTTTTCTACTGAAGGCGTATGTTCATTGCACCTTTGTAAAGTCGAAAAGCTGCAAGTGGAATCATTGTTAAGTCCGGTGTACGTACTCCCCTGTGGCTCAGCTATGGCCGGGAGCTGGACAAGACCCCTTAAACATGACTCTCAACATGCACCCGGCCACTGCCTGCGCTTTGTGTGGTCGGATTCCATCCATACCACGGGACTTTAATTCCCAAGATTTTAATTCCCAATTTCCAGATGAGGAAACTTGAGGCTCAGGAAGACCCGGTGACTTGTCTGAGGCCACAGAGCGAGTCAGTAGGAGCTGGAGTTGGAAGCTAGCCTGATCTAAGGTAGTTCAGAGCCTCTTTGGAATCTGTACCCAAGGAGGCCTAGAGACCCAGATGGGGGAAGACAAGAGCGGACAACACTGGCTGGACAGACTGACTCGAGGGGCAGGAGGGCAAGCTCTGAAAGGACCTACACACTGTAGTCTGCAAAGATACCGGCTGAGAGCAGACAGGCCCGAGGCCTGCACTCCACAGAGGTATTGAAGACCAAACATGGACCAAATCCCCCATCGCACACATGTACGTTGCTACCCAAGAGTCTGTGCTGAGGTCCAAGAGAGTCATATTAACTCAAAATCAAGTAATTTTACTAAAATGGAGTTTATTTAGATCTCGCATAAACTTCACTACTTGGATAGTGAAGACTATCATTTATTAAGTGCCAGCTGTGTACAAGGGACTCTGGTAGACTAACACTCTGCTAGGTGGTTCCACTGCCTCCCCAGCAGAACCCTGTTAGGTACCCTTGGCCCAGTGTTATGGACCAGGAAACTATGCCTCACAGAAGTTATATCATTTTCCCAGCCAGGGAAATTCCCAGCCCGTCACAATGAGCCCTGGCACTTACCCATGCATAATGCCCCAGTGTCTGGCAAGATTGGTCATTGTTAAAGGGTACATGATGGTCACTAAGGCAGAACTCCATCAGAGAGACTGTCAGAGATGATTCTCCAGGGGTCCATAACACTCCCCTGTAGTCCTGAGTGTATCTGTCAGAGAAAAGCCCAAGGTTACACACCCAGTGAGCCTG
The DNA here is from genome assembly GCA_004027655.1 of Graphiurus murinus. Classification (NCBI taxonomy): domain Eukaryota; kingdom Metazoa; phylum Chordata; class Mammalia; order Rodentia; family Gliridae; genus Graphiurus; species Graphiurus murinus. Next base: position 5,150 of record PVLC010018724.1, read on the forward strand.
ATTAGTAAGGCAGGACTTGGCTTTTACAAAGCCCACACACCAAGATGACTCTGGTCTCCATTTGGTGTCCTCGGGAGAAAGGCGTGCTCTTTTGTTTTGTTTTGTTTTCTGAGTTGACCCATTCCAAGGTCAGGAAATTCTCCTGTATGGACACCCTCAGGCGGCTGCTAACGCCAGTTTCCTCCTCACTTGTCCAGAGTAGAGATGAGGAACAGCTGGTGGTCACCGTCTCAAAAAATATTTTATAACCTGAAGACTCATTACATAATCAGCCTCTCCAAGTGAAATCATCCCCATTCTTTTCAATTTTTCTCAGAGGTTAGGTATGCTCCCCGTTTCCTTTGTAACTCAGTTGACCATTTCCTAAGTTCTCGCTGCTCCTCTGAAGGTACAGAGACCATAGCCAGACAGGGCCCAGAGTCCATCACTTTGCAAGACAAATGTCCTCTTCCAGGTGTTGTCAGGGGGCAATCTCCTTTCAAAGCCAACATGGTGGTGGGAGGGTGAGAACCTCAAAGAGACTTGAGTTCAAATCATGGCTCCCAGCTTTGCAAATTCAGGCAAATCAGCCAGGCTTGCAAGACTTTCATTTCTTTACCTCCAGAGCAGGAGGAATTACTGTGAGGCACTGATAGGATGAGTTGAGATTGTCACTCTACTGTCAAGCCATTCCCCCTCCCCACTGCAAAGTGTGGCGACTTCACTATTTACAATTCTTTCAAATCAAATGAGCACACCAAATCCCCGAAATTCCTCTTGGGCTCTGTTTGTATCCTGAAGAATAAACCCACTGTCTGGGATGCATTTGGACAGGTGGCTCCCACTTCCTAGGAACCACCTGGGAACAGACTCCTGTTTTGGGTGGGGCAGGCAGGCTTTGTGGCCTCTTGAAATCCCTTTCAACTCCAAGATTCTATTTATAACCCAGGTCAACTCATCCTCTCACCTCTAGTCTCATTTCCACAAGTAAATCCAACCAGACTTCCGTGGGGGAAATGCAGGACCGTATTACCATGTAGTCCTCCTCACAAGATTCCTTCATTCCTCATTAGATATGCCTGTGCCCCAAATTCCCTGTTTCTCATGCTTCCCTTTGAGTCTTTCTCTTACAAACTCCCCCAAAGTGCCCCATCTCCTTTCTATTGCATCAAGCAATGAAGCTTTTTCCCCCAAACATGTCTACCCCATACAGGTCAACTACAACCAGCTAACAGGATCCACACTCCTATGTAGACCATATAGAGACACCCCCCCCCCCATTCATTCTGTAGCATAGGCCCTGGAGCCTGACTCCATAAATGAAGAGACTTATGAGTGAACTCATTCCTTTATACACAGAAATTTTTCCTGAGAAATTTCTGAGAGACAATTTTCTCCATCTTCTCATATGCAACTTAATGAATTCTGCCTCCAATTCTGAGAGCATATTTTCCTCCCTATAAAAATTGTGTTAACAAATATTTATATTCCTAAAGTGTTCTTAAAATTCCCTTCCAGCTTGGAGTGGTGGTGCATGCTTGCAATCCCAGTACTTGGGAGGCTGAGACAGGAGGATGGCAGGTTCGAAGCCAGCCTTAGCTACTTTAGTGAGGCCCTCTGCAACTTAGTGAGACCCTGTTTCACAAAAACGAATTAAAAACAGAGCTGGAGGTGTAGCTCAGGAGTAAAATGCCCTCAGGTTCAGTCCTCAGTACCACAAAAAATAAAATAAGAATAAAAAATCCCTTGCATGTTTTATCTATGAACTTTAGGATGCATTCTATCTAGACATTTACAGCATCTAATAGAGCTGGGCTGCAGTATCACAACCTCTCTAGAGGTGGCACCAGCTCACACACTTTCAAAATAGCCTGAACTACACTTTAAGATAGAAGCTTCCTGTTATGTGGAATGAATTAGCTACATAGTTCTCTGCCTTAAGAAAATAAAAGCTTACTGAGTAACCTTCCAGTAGAAGAGAGTAGCTGAACTAGACTCCCTCTTTCCAAGGCTCTAGTTGACAAAGTTCTTCCACGATTGATTTACAAGGTGGATTTCTCAGAGTCCCTTCCCCACAGCAGTCGGGCTTCCTGCTCAGTTATTCTTGCCAGGTTTTAGTCAGCAAGTGTTTCCAGTTCCTCTCGGGTCACATGTCAGGGAAACCTACAAGGGCAGCGAGACCCCGGGATGCAGTGCTTTTGTTGTTAAGAGTCAGGCATGGCTCTCTGTTGAAAGGAGTTGGCCTCCTGCCTCTGAAATGTAGTACAATTCCTTCTCAGCCAGGAGACAATTGAATTGCCTATGTCTGGACGTTGCCCACCAATGCTGTCCAGGTAGGCAAATTCCTGGCTCCGTATAAACCCTCCTTCACAGTTAGAATTTTTAACAGCAATTGCCAAGCAGCTTGGGTTGATCAAAGGGAATTGGCATTGGGCAGCACTTGAAAAACCATCTTGGCCAACACCCTGCCTCCATCCAGGACTAGGACTGAAATGACGGTGAACTTCTCCAGGACTAGCTTCTTCCCACCCTCCACTGCCAGAAGCAAAAGCGGGGTTGCAGTGAGTCAGAGGGCAGAGTTAGCCGACAGCCTTTGTTAGTACACTTTTAAGAGTGGCCTCTTAGAAGTTGCTGCATGGGACTTTGCTTTGGTAGAAAATGACATGCTGCAACATAGCTCAATGAATGGTAAAATCCCTCTCCTATATATTTCCTTTCTGCACGTCCTTCCCTCTTCCCACTTGTATTAGTGTTTGATCTTCTTTGCTTTCCAAATTTGCCAACCAAAGCACAGTCGTTTGTCAGAGAGGAAACAGCAGCAGAGTCTCTGAACAAAGAGATAGTCTTTCATAGTCTGGAGCTCTCGGTCACCAGGACAGCTTTGGTACTGTGTCTACTCATGTGGGCACACGGTAAGGTGAGGGAAGCCCTACCTATCTGTGAGCAGCGCTTTAGAGATGCCTGCTAATCTATTCAGTTATCCCGCACTAATCCACTTAGCTGCTCTTATCTGGCCTGTTTGGTTTTAGTCCTGCTGCGCTGGGTTGGGGACTCTGGGATGGGAACCTTGTTACTGTGTCTCCATCACCAGTTGCTGCATAGCAGACGGTCTCAACTCTTAGCAACTTAGAACAACCATTTTGTTATGCTGCTGTGTTCCTCCGATCAGGAACTCAGATAAGCCAGGTTGACACCTTAATGACTGAGACCTCACCTGGGGAGACTCAAAGCCCAGAGCTTGCTTGAAGGCTGGAGATGGGATTATTAAAGGTCTGCATTCAGCTGACTTGAAGATGAAGCCTGTAGGTCAGAGCACCTCCACGTGATCCTTCACATGCATATTCATGTATTTTTTGTTGCTATAACAAAATACCTGAGACTGGGTAATTTATAAGGAAAGATTATTTTGGCTCACAGTTCCGGAGGCTGAGGAGTCCAAGAGCATGGTGCCAGGGGGTGCTTCATCCTGCTTCAACCTAGGGTGGAATGTGAAAGGGTGAGGGGGCACATGGAAGAGACAAAGTGGAGGACTGCCTTGCTTTATAATCAGTGCCCTCAGAGTAACTGATCCCACAAATATGAGACCTTACTCCTGGGAGAAGGGCATCGATCCCCTTTAATGATCTCATTGGCTATGGCAAGCCCTGCCTCCCAACACCATAGAGAGGCAATCAGATGGCAGCGTGAATCTCAAAATGGACAAACCATCTTCCAACCATGGCAATGTGGTAGCCCAGGGCTCAAATTGCAAGTGTTCCAGAATCCAAGGAGGAAGCTTCCTGGCCCTTTAGGATGTTACATAGGACTACTTCACCATATACCATTGGACAAAGTCACCAAAGCCCACATACATGTAAGGGGCGGGACATAGACACCCTCTCCATATATGAAGAGTCAAGGTCTCATTGTGGAAGAGCATGACGTGTGATGGGATATCTTGGTATAGACATCTGGTTGGTGTTGAAGACATAAGATCATATTAGATGCTTCTTTGAAGTATTTTGTATGACCACTGCTCTCATTGTTAGGAGGATGCCTGAAAATAGTATTAATGTTGTGTTGCTGTGACCGTTGTTATACCTCTTTCCTTGACAGAGCCATTTCCCTTCTGCAGTCGATTTTGCCATATACTATGAGCTCTATTCCCCCAAGCTCACCCATTTGGAAACTGTCTTTCTGAGTTTTGCTGTTATGTACCACTTGTATTTTATTGGCTTTGCATAAGTCTTTAAAATTACTCATTTTCTTTACTTATAATTTTTAAATTTTATATTACTACCATAAATGGAAAACCATGATCCTTTACCATAAATACAAGGCAACCCTAAAATTAAATTCAATTTTAAAACCACCCTATGAAATTTTAGTAACTACAGAAACTTGAGCCTGTACCCACTAAGCACAGAAGAGGCAGTAAAGATAATCTAGCTCCACATTGAGACTTGTTTCTTGGTGTAATCCAGGTCATTAAAAAAGAAGAATGTTTGTCCTGAGTGATATTGTATAATTTAATACCATCCTTGTATATACCATGTACAACCATCTCCAGTACCACTAGTGATTTCTATCTTAAGCCAGTCAGGATAGCCAGGTTCTGCTGCAGTAACACAAAATTCTCAAATCTCGGTAGCTTAAAACACAAAGATTATTTCTTGACCACATCCATCATAGATTGGCAAGTTCTCAGCTCATTCTTTTGACTCAAGGTCCCAGGCTGCCAAAGTAGTCCCCATCTTGAATGCTGAGGGTCACAGCATCAGGACTGGACAGAATGTCACGAATATACACTGGCTCTATAATGCCTCCACCCAGCAGTGACTGCTCACCACTTATTTTCACTATTCCATGCCTAAAACGAGTCACAAGGCCACTCCTGACTTTACCTAAGAAGGAAGTACAATCCTACCATGTCTTAGAATATTTGTGAATGGCTATATTCACTTCCATCCCATCCTATACGCTGAGAACCTGCCCTAAATAGTTGGGCTCCAGCCTCTCTAAGGATGGCTCTTGCTATCCCACCCCATATGCCCAGACAAACCAACTCCTCTCCTTTCCAGGACCATGACCGTGTCCTGCACTCCTGCTCTCTCCTCTGCTCCCATGGATAGCAGGGCCGCTCTCCATCTCCCATTCTACTGACCTGTCCATTCTCCTCGGGGAACATTCTAGGTTGTCAGAGCTAGAGAGACTGGAGGCCTCACTTGGCAGCAGGTCTTCTAAGCTCCACACTGTGACATTGGGAACAGGAACACTCTTCACTGGAGGAAAAGGGGTCCTGTACACTGTAGAAGGTTTGGCAGTGCCTCTGACTTTCACATACGAGATGCCAATAACAGCTCCTCCCACCAACCCTCCAATTGTGACAACAAACAGTACCCCAAGACGTTGAATGTCCCTTGGGAGGAAGGGGAAATTTTCCCTCAGTTGAAAATCATCACCTGCAGAGAGGCCAAGGGAAACTAAATCCTATGCCCAGGTGACGTGGTGAGTTAGTGGCTGAGTGGTTAAGGAATTCCGGCTCTTGCATCCTCCAGACTCTGTTCCTGATGGAGCATGGGGGTCGGGCTGCATGTGTCAATGAGTGAAATGGGCTGGGCTCATGTTCTTTTGACACTCTTGATGTGCCTATGGAACACTTCTGTAAAGACATATGCTCTCTTGTTATAAAAATAAAATAAAATAAAAACTCTCACACAACGTAGGCTTCTTGGTCAATGCTGTGCTTCTTAACTTTTGATATAGACATGAGAACATGAAGTATTTTATTTTCCCAGAGTTTTATTATAAGAAAAAGATTAGTGTTAATCCACTTACGTGGGTCAATTGACAATATTAGTGAAAGATACCAGAAGGCTGGGTGTGGTGTCCCACACCTGTGATCCCAGTACTTTGGAGGCTGAGACAGGAGGATCACAGGTTCAAGGACAACCTTAGCAATGTAACAAGACTCTCAGCAACCTAAAATGAGGCTGAGGGAGTAGTTTGGAGGTAGAGTGTCCCTGGGTCAATCCCCAGTACCAAAAAAAAAAACCAAAGAAAGACACTAGGAAAGGTTGGAGACTCTGTTGTATAATGTTGAGGAATACATGTCCATCTGCTAGGCCAAGCATGGCAGCTGTTTGTCAGGGTTTTTAAAATGGGATTGTCTTAGTCTGTTTTCTGTTGCTATAACCTAAAGAGTAAAGTTGTATTTATTCACTGAAGGGCTGGGAAGTTCAAGAGAGGGGAGCTGTATCTACTGAGGTCCTTTTGCTGATGGGGATTCTGCAGAGTCCCAAGGTGGCACATGGCACCACATGACAAAATGAAATGTCCTAGCTCAGGTCTCTTCTCTACTTATAAGGTCACCATCCATTAGATCAGGGCCCTGCCCTTGTGGCCTTATTTAAACTCAATTACTTCTCAAAGATCCTACCTCCGAATACCATAGTTGGAGTGATTTTCCATTCTCTTAATACCTCACAATGAAGATTAAATTTTATGAGTTTTGGTGGGGACATTAAAGCCATAGCAAAGATAAAATCTGGATTTCAATAAGAGATCTCTCAATTACCAGAAGCTGGAAGCTGTTTTAGTTATTTGTTTTATGTGCAATCCCTAACTCTGGACCACAGAAAATACCAAATTCAGTCCTTGGACCATGCAGATTTGTCACCTCCTCATTACACAAGCAACTGGCTAGTGTAGATATCACTTATAATCACAGCTCACAACCTGCCTGGGAGTCCATTTGCCTAAGGGCTTTTTCCTGCTCCTCCTCCAGACCTGTTGAACTGAAATCCCCAGGGTGGGCCCACATACCTGCAGTTCTGGAAACTTCTAATTTACTCTAATGCGACAGGTCTCTTGACAGCCTGGAGACCCCTGTATCGCCCCTCCCCTTCCCCCATGCTGTGAGCCCCTGGGGGTGCAGAGCAGCACCTCACTCACATTTTCCCAGCACCAGTTTAAACCCAGCAAAGAGTAAGTGCTCTTTAAACATTTACCCATTCAAGCAGAATCGCTGGGAAGGTTGAAGTCTTAATTGCTTCCATGCTTTTCTCCTGGATGGCATTTCAAAGAAAAAAGAAATCTCCTAGGTATTTGGTTGCAACATTCTTATATCAACAGCATGAGAAACTAGCAGCATGAGAGCCCGGAAACCGGAAGCCATGGGAGCTCGAAAACCAGAAGCTGTGGGAGCCTGAAAACTAAACGCCATGGGAGTTGGGGCATGGCTGCCTGTAGAAATTGGCCATCTGCACACAGCAAGGCAGGGAAAACAGAATAGCTCTGGGGCCAGAGTTGGGGAGGCAAAGGCCACCAGAGGTATGGTTTGATGACATTTGTGTAAAAGCTATGTATGTGCACATATTTCTTGTGCAGGAAAATATCCGGTGGCACCCAAGGCACCCAAAGCCACACACCGAGACTTCTCTGCATGGAATGTGCAGGTGGAGGAAGGCTGAGAGGGAAAAGAAGGCTAGACTCCCTCCACTTGGCACCTGGGAATCTCTAACAGTGAGGAAGCATCTTTAGAGTAAAAAGCATGTTTTGTAGAAGATTTCATAAGGAAACCAAGCCCCGAAGAAACAGTTAAACCTCAGTGTTTTTATAGTAGATCTGATGAAGAGTATAGATGGTCTTGGAGAGCTATGACAGGGCGAGAGGATGAGCTAATGGTAATAAACTGGGGGAAACTTACAGCACCACCATGGACTTCACCGTTGGGCCCAGAGATGCCAAGAACAAGACATTGTCTCTGGCCCCGAAGGCCAGGCGCCATCCCTGTGGCGGGCTCCCAGGGCCGGGTGGGGACCACAGAGGCAAAGGCCTGAGGCTGGCAGGTCCTGCTCAAAGGAAAGATCCTGTTCTTCTGGGGTCACACAGCTGGGGGCTTTCGTCCTAGGTCTGTCTGTCACTTGGTTGTAGCCCTTGGTCAGTTTACAATACTTCCCTCTCCTCAGGAAGAGCAAGCAACTAACCCTGCCCTGCAGGGTGGCTATGAGGATTGGATGAGATGTCTGTTCCATCCCTGGTACGTAGCTGACCCTTGATAAATCATGGGCATTGCTGCCATCACTTTTGTTGTTGCAATAAGCCAGCTCATGAAGGATGCTAACCTGACCTCTGTCTGCTCCACTGAGATCCTGGGGCAAGTGAGGTAAAGGCCCCAGGGTCCCTCTCATTGGAGGCGGTCGATGCTGTACATTCTGTGGTCACACAGTGTCCCCCTGGCCCCAGCCAGCTGTCTGACAGCCTGTAAACAGATTACGGGTGGGGTGGCCGGTGAGATTGTGCAGATGGCACTGAGCAAATCCAGCCACACTTTTGGGAAAACAAGGCAGAGGCAGGCTGCGCCCATGGGGCCCCAAATATGTCTCTGTCTATGACAGACAGCTCACCCAAGGAGCCCTCTGAGGGGAATTATGAGACGTACCAGACCACGGTGTCCCTCGCCAAGAACTATCTCCACCCTGGATCTCGATGGCCCAGTGCCACGGAGGCGCTGCCGACTGAGGGAGGCCACCCTGGCAGGCTCTCAACAAAAGCTACAAGGCCCACAAAGGTCTGGCACCTCAAAGAGCACTGTCTTCTCTGCTCCCTCTCAGGGCCTAGCTTGGAGTTGGGCTCCCTCCCTGCCACCCTACTTGTGTGCCCCCCACTTTTAAGGTCCCCAAGGCAGGCGCCCAGCCCAGAACACATGCATGTTTGAACATGAAGTTGCTGCTCACGTGATGTGGCTGGAACAATGGAGGGAGGGGCAAGCCTTGGCACAGTCCTGGGGCCCCCGACCCCGGCACGGGCCACCCTCCCAGCCACCACCTGTCCTGCCAGTTCCTCCAAGCTCCCAGCCTCCAGATCCCCTGAACATGTCCCTTGTACAAGTCAAGCTATGCCAAGACTGCTGTCTCCTTTACTTGGGTGACTCCTTCCCTTCTGCCAAGGACTAATGCAGATGTCACATCTTCAGAAAGATATTTTTTTAAACAAAGTTAATACTTCCCTCCTTTGAGCTGAACAGTGCTTGGTACAGACATGCTCCTGTGTCACATTCGAAACTATCTGCAACTCCACAATTCACATTCATCCTCTCTCTCTCTCTCTCTCTCTCTCTCTCTCTCTCTCTCTCTCTCATACACACACACACACACACACACACACACACACACACACACACACCAACTTTCTTCACCCTCCATTCTAAAATAATTTTTAAAATAGTGATAACTGTAGGTTGGGAAGATGGGGGGCTGGATTTCAATCAGTTCATGTTGTATACAGGTATTGAAATACACTGAACCAAATTAATATGCACATGATAACAAAAATAAAATAATACTACAGTTGATTCTGAAGCTTTAGGTGGATGCTCTTGCTTTTCACCATGAATTGGCAAGACCATTCATAGAAAACCTAGGTTTATGCTAATATTAATGCTAGGATGATACTCATGTTCGTGCCACTCTTGGCGCCTACTAACAGTGAGTGTGATCCTTTTACCTATGGGGAGGCACTGTTGCGTGCGTTATATCCAATCCTGGGAATAGTCCTGGAGGGTGGTCACTATTACTATCCCAATGTTATAGGTAAGAAATGTACAGGCCAGAGAGGAAAGGTGACTCTCTCAGCCACCAAGCTAGTCATGGCTGACCTGGTTCTCAAATCCAGACGTGAACTGGGATGTCATCCCAGGCAGCGTGCTTCTAAGTAACAGGCGACCTTGCCGTTCCTTTCCTGCTGGCCTTGCACCAAGCCGTGCTCCCGACTTGTGTGGGAGCACTGTCTTCTCTGGGGAGGCTGTTCCCCCCACACAGGACCCTCTCCACTCCTCGGCCTTCCTACCGCTGCTGTCTGTGCACATTGTTCTTGGTGCTTGTTGCTATTTGTTCTCATTGCAAAGTGTTCAGTTTCCGTGTCTGCTGTGATCAGCCAGGCCTTCAATGCAAGCATGCCCCCAGATAGCCCAGTGTCTTTTGGCGCCTTCCTCGACAACCACGCAGGCCCATATTGGCCCTGGTTCCCTCCTACTGCATCCAGTAGGCAAGAATGTTGAAAGAAAATAGCCAGTTCGATATGGGATTCTTTTCTCTTCCCCAACGCTTCCCTCTCCCCCCTTCTCAATCTGGTGACTATCATTCTACTTTCTGCTTCTGTGAGTTTGACTTTTTTTGTGTGTGTGTGTGGTACTGGGGATTGAACTCAGGGGCATTCTACCACCAAGCTACACCCCCAGCCCTATTTTTTATTCTTTATTTTGAAACCAAGTCTCACTAAGTTGCGGAGTGGCTCACTAGGTAGCTGAGGCTGGCCGCGAACCCGGATCCTCCGGTCTCAGCCTCCCGAATGCTGGGATTACAAGCGTGCGCCACCACGCCCGGCTGAGTTTGACTTTTTTTAGATTATGCCTATAAGATCATGCAGTATTTCTCTTTTGATGCCTGGCTTGACTCACTAAGCATAATGACCTTGATTCGTGCATGTTGCCACAGATGACAAGATTTCCTTATTTTTTTGAGTCTGAATAGTATCCCATGATGTATAGATACCAGTTTCTTTACCTATTCATCCATCATCAATGGACACTCAGGTTGACTCCGCATCCTGGCCATCATGAATAGCGCTATGATGAACCGGGGCAGGCAGAGTTCTCTTCAACGTACTGATTTCACTTCCTTTGGATATATACTCAGGAGTAGGATTACTGTACCATGTGGTAATTCTAGTTTTATTTATTTATTTATTTATTTATTTATTTATTTATTTATTTATTTTTGCGGTACTGGGGATTGAAATCAGGGGCATTCTACCTCCGAGCTACACCCCCAGCCCCTATTTTTTTATTCTTTATTTTGAAACAGGGTCTCACTAAGTTGCGGAGTGCCTCACTAGGTAGCTGAGGCTGGCCTCGAACCCGGATCCTCTGGTCTCAGCCTTCCAAATGCTGGGATTACAAGTGTGCACCACCACTCCCAGCTGGTAACTCTACTTTTAATTTTTTTTTTTATAAACCTCCCTACTGTTTTCCATAATGGCTGTGGTAATTTACATTTCCACCAGCAATGTACAGGGTTGTTGTTGTTTTTTTTTTCCATATCCTCTCCAAAATTGGTTATCTTTTGTTGATAAAAGCCATTATTATAGATGTAGCATGATATCTCATCATGGCTTTTCCCTGGTGATTAGTGATGTTGACCATTTTATCATATACCTATTAGCCATTTGTATGTCTTCCTTTGAGAAACATCTATTCATGTCTTTTACCTAATTGCAATCAGATTATTTTATTGCTATTGATTTGTTTGAATTCCCTGCATATTTTGAATAGAACTCCTTATCAGATGTATGGTTTGCAAAGGGTATGAGATTCTGAGCAGTGACTCTCATATCCAACTGCCAGGGTAAAGCTCTGCCTGTCTACCCTTGAATCGTTGGGCAAGTACTTTCTGAATTTCACTTATCTACATGTTAGGGATACTGATATGATCTACTTCCTAGGGTTGTTGTGATGAAGAAAGGACGATTTTAATACAAAGAACTTAGGCCTTCTCAGATATCAAGTGCCCACTAAATGCTAAAGTACAGTATTTTTTAAAAGTGTTAAATGTTTAGGCAGTCTTCACAGTAGGTTGGGGGGGGGGGGCCCAGACCCACAGATAGATCAGTTTGATATGACACATCTGTGCCAAGATGGAAAGCATTAGACAGAATGGCATTTGCCCACCAGGAGCATCAGACAAGGCCACAAGAGGAGACGGCATCAACTCACTCTCCGGGATGGCACATTGCCACTTCATGCTTGCTGCGCACTATTACTCTGAAACGGCTTCTCACTGGGATTCATTTATCTCTTCCAACCTGAAGTCTTCTCAACTACAAGCGGTCATGTGTCCCCTCCATCCACTTGCTCACCACATCCCACCCTCAAGGCTAACACTGCATCACTGATGGGCGTACTTTATTGTGCTCAGATAAAAGTCTGTTTCTTCTTCCATATTTAGAAGAAGGAGGAAGGAAAGAGCAAAATTCTACTGAGCTTCTTCCAATGTTGGACGTCTTACCCACATCCTTTTCGATCCATGCAGTAGCTTCCTGAGTTAATCATGCCATCACTCCCATTTAACAGATGAGAAAACTGACAGTCAAAGGAAATTCACCCAAGTTACATACCAAAGATGACTCTGCTGGGACCAGATCCAGGTTCACCTTAGCCCTAGGCCTCCCCTAAATACTCAAAATATTATGATCACATTGTGATGAGATCTATAAAGAAGAAAATCATGTTGCATTGCAGAAGGAACTAGGTGGGGTTGGCTGGTTCCTACAGTCATTTTCACCTAACTCAATCCTCTCATCTTTCCGATCAGCTCTGATGTTAATAATCAATCCACACACCATGAGCCAAGGAACCATTATATTTGCTTCTCTAAATTGCATCCAAGAAGCAGACGTCCACTTGCTTCCTTCTATTTCTCCCCACTCGACTTGCGTCTGGACTGGATGCAGAGCCTGAGTTCTGGCAGTCATGCCGCATTTCTTGGCAGTGTTTCTACCTTGGCCTTCCTAAGGCCCTTCTCACCCACCACCTGCCAAACCAGAGACTTGCCCCCACAGGCACAGAACTGATTGTCAGCCCCACAAGACCCAAGTCAATAGGCCTCCCAGCCTGAGACTTAATTTAGATACCCCCTCCCTGCCACCATGTACCTTGGCACTTACATTTGTGGCTATCTTTCTGGCACGGGGCTCCCTGCCAGGGTTATTTTAATGCGGACACCTCTGTCTATTCTGGGAGAGTATCTCTGGAGAGATGCAGTTTGTGCCCAGGTCCCAAGACCTCTGGAATGTAATATTGGACCATCCACGGCACATTGGTTTTCAGGGTGGGAGCCTCTCCATTATGTACTCTGCAGAGACCTGGAGAGATTTTCTTCCTCTCACATGTCAGAGGGACCTCGATGTTCCCAGCTTCTGCTGACCCACATTTTGAATCTGTCAGTCCATCAAAACAAACCAGAAGAAGGAATGAAGGACTGATGCATGCTACAGTGTGGATGAAACTTTAAACCTTATGCAAAATGAAAGAAACAAGACACAAAAGGTTGGGTAATATATAATCTCATTTAGATAAAATATCCAGAATAGACAAGTCTATAGAGACAGAAAGCAGATGGGTGTTGGTTAGTGACTGAGGAGGGGACAGTAAGGAGTGACTGCTTGTCTTCGTCTATTTTCTGTCACTATGAGAGAATACCTGGGACTGTATAACTCATACGTAGTGAGCTCATATTTCTGGGGACCAGAAATCCAAGGTCAGGTGACCACATCTGGTGGGGGGTCTCATGATGCTTCAAAACATGGTAGAAAAGCAGAAAGGCAAGTGGGTATGTGTAGAATAAACAAAACACAAGGGCAAAGTTGTTTTTATAACAAGCTACTTTCATGAGAACAAACCCACTCCCACCAGAAAGACATTAATTCCTCTCAATGACCTAATAACCTCTAAAAGTCCACACCTCCCAACAACATATAATGACAGAATTCAACATGAGTTTCAGAGAAGACAAACCAAGAACTGCTTAAAAGGTTATGAGGCTTTCTTTTGGGACACTGAAAATGTTTGAAAACTAGATAGAAGTGGTGGTTTCATGGAACTGTGAATGCATGAAATGCCACTGAATTGTGTGTTTTAAATGGCTCCTTTTATGTTATATAAGTTTAATTTTTAGTGTAATTGAAACTCACCTCAATTAAACAAATACCAAAACCACTGCAGATAAGATTTGCTATGGATTACAGTGCAGATATGCATTGAGAAGGAATCCAAGTAAAAGGAAAGTATGAGTTAAAAGAATAATTAATCCTAGGCATGGTCAATACACAAGCTGAAAGCCTACAGCTCTCATTTGGTTGTAAGAGTGGCTACAAACCCAACTTGAGATTCTCAGCAGCTGAAACACAATGGGCAATATGAGTTCTTCTAAAACTTGCAGTGTCCAAAGACTGTAATGTGTTGGCTGTTCACAAAATGTTCCATTGAAGGTTGGAAGAATTTTCTCCCAGAGGTCCCTAAAGTAGCCCCTGTGGATTGGCAGAAATGTGGGTTTTTATTGGTGAAGGAGTCTTCTGCAGTTCTCCTCAGTCTGGCCATTCATACACCAAGGCTCAAACACCAACCCTGGGACTGTATAACTCATACGTAGTGAGCTCACATTTCTGGGGACCAGAAATCCAAGGTCAGGTGACCACATCTGGTGGGGGTCTCATGATGCTTCAAAACATGGTAGAAAAGTGGAAAGGCAAGTGGGTGTGTGCAGAAGAAACAAAACTCAAGGGGCAGAGTTGTTTTTACAACCCTTCCCTTCCAGATCCATGAAGGAAACAATCCCATTTAAAAAAATGTAGAATCCACAGGCTCCCAAAATAAACCAGAAACGTTGTCTAGACAGTGTCTCATGCAATAGTCCATTCACCTAATATTTGATGGGCATCTACTGCCCCATTTAGGCCCCTGGGACACACTGACCAGCAGAGCAAACCTCATGAAGCTTACTTTCTAGAATAGGAGATATACAGTATCTTCTAATCACGAAACATGCCATTGCTAATAGTGTTTACTGTGAAGAAAAAGCAGAGGAGGTCATGTGAGTGGATAGCAGTGGAGCAATTAGTCATGGTGGGGTTGCTTCTTTTAAAGTTGCAACTTTTGAGATGAGATTGAAAAGAAGAGTTAGACCAGCAAGGAGAGTGGAAGACATCCAGGCAAAAGGGAGGAGCTGAGAGGTTCCAGGGAGTGAAAGAGGGCCAGTGTCACTGAGGGAGAGCGTGACAGGGAAAGCAGAGGGAGAAGAGGAAACGAGGTAAAAGAGATGAGGTCAGGGCAGACTGAGGAGGAAGAGAGGACAACAGGGGTCCAGCAGCACCATGGGCCACTCTGGAGTGAGGAGGGTCAGATAGACAGCTACCAGGACGGGTATGGAAACCATCTTTGAGGGCTGAGGCATGTTGGAATGTAGTTCATGTATCAGGTGCAGAAAGGAAGATCCAGAATGAGCCAGGCCCGTCCTGCTGGCAATACCAACTGGAGAGTTCTCAATCTTACCTGGGGAGCACTTCCTGGCTGTATCTTTATGTATCTTAAGTGTGTGTACCCAAAGTGATATTAACTTTTCTTCGTGTTTGCCTCCAAAATCTGCAGAATCTTTCCTCAATCCTAGGACACTAGGCAAATGTTGTTGGCTTCCATAGCAACCAGTTCTTGAGCCTTTAGTACACATATTAGACCCTTCAGACATCACAAGCCCCATGTGACATAGGTGATATTGGCTATATTTTAAAGATGAGAAGACTGAAACTGAGAGAGGTTGGAATGTTTGTTTATGGTGACTCAGGTAAGTGGAAAATCCGGAGTTGAGCTTAGGTCTTCCTGACCCTTCAAGCTGCTGCCTTTTCAATCACAGTTCACAGGCTATTTGGTGACCCCTGAGGTCACTCACAGTATGCCTTTATGGGCTCCCAATCTCAGGTCTCATCTATACCCCCAACCTGTGGGAAGATCTTAAGAAATGCATTGGATTATACATTTTAAAATAAAGGAATTGTCTGATTTAGGGTTTCCCAAATGCACTCCTCAACACTTTAGTCCTCAAGGTTCTCCATGAGAAAGCAATTCCTAGTCAAATCCACTGGGAAACTTGCACACTCAGTCTCCCTGTTGGTGACTCAAACTGTGGTCAAATCTTTGAGAAACATGGCAGTAGAGATCTATTTAACCTTATATAGTCTGACACTCCCCACACCTATTTGACCACAGAATCATTTTGGTGTGCAATTCCTAACATCATCCAGAAAACTGGTGTATCCAGGCACACACTTTGAGGAACATTAAATTGAAAATTCAAGCCCTAATTGCTATCTTCCATGTACCATATTGGGCTCTAGGAAAAATGCAATGGTTAAGATAAATGAGTCCTTCCCTCAAAAAAAAAAAAAAATACGACTCTGGTGGGTGAGAAAACATGTTTACAGTGAATTGTAGAGTCACGTGCCAAGTGCCTAGACTGGTGTGTGCCAAGGGTCAGTCATTGGATGAGGGATGCTTAGAAGAGATGTCAGAGTAGAGGTCTGAGATGACCTGGGAGAAGGATCAGTACATCCTGTGTGGGTGGAGAGGGATGAGGGTGATCAGGGAGGACCTAACAGAAGAGGTCACCAAGTGGGGCATTGAGGGGAAGCCAAAAGGAGGAGTAGAGGAAGGGACGATGGAAGCTTTAGGGCCAAGAGGATGGCTTAGCCAAGGCACAGAACGTTCAGGAAATGATGAGTAATTTGACAAAGCTAAATCACCCACAAAGGAGAGAGGACCCAGTGCTATCTGAGAAGACATCCTCTGCTTAAAGCCTGAGTTTATGGCACAAGGACCCTCACTACTTCTTTTATTCTTCTCTGTAACACAAGTGCTCTTCCCGATTTAAACTTTCTTCCATTCTGCAAGGGGTCACTGAGCCAAGCCCTAACCCAAAAAGAGGGGAAAGACCACGGTCAGGGAGGAAAACCCAGCCCTGAATTTACTCCTCAGGTTTTTTTGGTGTTTGTTTTAATCTGAATTTCCAAGGGACCCCTGGCACTCTGCTTTTCAGTTAGGAATACTTTGGGCTGCAAGTATTGGGAAATCCAACTCAAGTGATTTAACTTTTTTTCCCCTATGCCCTGGAAGGGCCCCGGGTGAGGTGGGAATGTTGGGGGTTTCCCTTGCCCCACATTGTCCTCATCTTGTGTGTCTGACCCAAAGCAGTTCAGTCATCTGGTCAACCCAACCCCTGCCTTAGTTTCTCTTTAACAGGAAAAAGTTTGCTTTTCTCACATTATCAAGATGGAAGCACTGGCAATCTAGTTTGGCAGCTCAATGATGCCAGGACTGCTTCTGTTAATTCTCTTTGTCTTTCCTCATTTTCAAGATAGTGGCTATGCTTCCACTCATCATGTGTGTGTTCAGGTAGAAATAAGGAATAAAAGAGAGTGCGCACCTTTCAAAGAGTGCCTGAAACTCCCCCAGGTGCACATGCCTCATTGCCCAGAATATGCTACATGACCACTTCTAGTGGCAAGAGTGTCTGGGAAATGGAATATATCACTGGAAACTGAGTTCATTGCTGCTTTGAACAAGATCAGGTTACTGTTTGCAAGGAAGGGGGATGTGGATGTTGTATCAGTTATTAACAGTATCTGCCATCCACAAGCAATACAATTCTGTTGCCTTCTTGGTGGTGTGGCCCCAAAGACAGAGTTCAGCCCCATAAAATGATTGTTTCTTGGACATTTATGCAAACCACTGAGTTCCCTTAAGGTTAATGCAAAAAACAATTTTACTGTTTAGATAATTTAAATGGATTCTGTGGGAATTTAGGGATTTTTTTAAGGCCTCAGGAAAAAAAAAGGCACAGCTAATTATGTCCTTAAACATAGCACACAGAAAGCTCTGACCAGGGCACTTGGAGTCCAGGACAGCCTGTGCTGCGGGGACGTAACGCTCGTTCTCAGTAGAAGCTGCACATGGGCAGCATCTTCAGAATCTCTCAGATTTCCCTTGTGGAGGGTTGGGGAGGGGACTTTTTGCTTCATTTGAGAAAAGGTTAAAGATATTTAAAAGGAAGGCTCAAAATAGATATACAGAGAATGAGGCACACAAAGGCCAGGAAGGGCCTGCTGAGTGTAAAATTATAGATGTATCCTTCTTTGATTTTTGCCTTTCTGTTTCCAAAAATATTGTCATAATGAAGGCCCAGTTCCACACCCTTATTCTGACTTCTCTCTGCAGTCTTTAGGGCAGAAAAATAATGGCCACCTTCTGCTGAGTGCTTCCTATATGCTAGGTACCATGCCAAGCACCTTCTGTACTCCATCAGATGGAGCCTCACAACCACCCTGAAGAATGAGAAAGCAGCGGCTCGGAGAGGCAAGGAATATCTCATGTCGTATGGTCCAAGAACTTCTCCTGTCGTGGGCCTCACTATCATAGTACTCGGCTCCTGCAGGCTGCTTCTCAAGTCCAGGAAAGTGAAAGCTACCTGGGAGTGACCCACCTGCTGGGGTAGCCACCCCTGAACTTGACACAGGTGCATGTAGGGAGCTGGGACTGGCTCCTGCTGGCTCTGACCTGCTGTCCCAGGCCATGGTCTGCCTTTGTCTCCTTTACTCAGAAGATGGATGTTTCTAAAGGAAGCTTGTGAGAACAGAGCTACAGCTCAAGCCAGGCCTTTTGTTAGGTCTTTACAAACAGTAACATCTGATACAACAGTTCAACAGAAGGTCTAGAAGCCTGTTAGCATACCAGTCAACGCTGCAGTCTGGTGGATTTGAATCTTGCCAGCTGTATGGCCTTGGGCAAGTATCCTGACCTCCCTGTGCCTCGTGTCCTCTTATAAAATAGTGCCTATGTCACGGGAATCTTACTAATGCTAAATGAAATAATCCACAGGAATAGATCAGCACAATGTCTGGTATAACTCAAGCTCATGATCAGGAACAGCTACTATCTGATGCTTGCTCTAGAGGGTTGATGTGATTAGCTGCAGTTTAAGGGTGAAGAAAACCAAATAGTTTGCCCAAGTCACAGAGCTCAAAAGCAGCAGAGCCACAGTGGTAACGCAGGCCTGAGCTGGCTCGGTTCTTGGCCACGTTCTCAGTCCTTCGATAGGGAAGAACCGCAAGGCATCTCTATCAGCTGCAGCAACAGCAGAGAGAAGCAGAATGTGCTGCCAGGGAGGATTGCTCTCTCCTTTGAAGGCCAGAACCTCGAGGAATGGGGTTGGGGCCTGGCCGATCCTGGGCCAAGGTGACCCTTCTCAGGTTCCCTTGTTGCATCTGCAGCAGGTACATGGGGAGCCGGCATTCCTGCGCCTGCAGAGGGGAAAGCCATAAACTCGCACCCTCCCTCCAGAGATGGCAATGGTGCTCCCTGTAACATCTCCCAGAGGTGTCGGCACATCATAAAGCATTCCTGCTTGGCCTCAGGCAGCTGTTCCTAATTTTGTCAAAGGTTCAGAAACAACAAGACGTGTGGGCCTACCGCCGATTCTCCCTGCGCAGCTCGATGGCATTCGGCCTCCGTCGAAAAACATTGAGAGCCATTTTTCCAGGCCAATCCAAACATGCTTCCAGAGACGTCTTCCAAATGCTCTTGTCTATTTCAAAAGGGCCAAGAGTCCCCCCCGACACATACACACACAAACAAGCCCCACTCTGGGCCTCAGAAGAGTACAGCAAGTATTAAACATAAACACAAACAGTAGGTTGAGGTGGGCAGAATGGTTTCAGTGGGAATTTTTCATGAGAACATTGAAATGGATGAGCAGGATGCTGCCTTCTGAGGTAGCTGCCAGAGTCCCTGGGCAGGAGGCACGGGGCCGGACGTGGTCAGCACAGCTCTTTGGTGTTCCGGATGCTGACACTCCAGTGGAGAGACAGTGTATGTTTAGCCAGGTTTTGTGGTAAGTTTTATAAATCCCCATTTGTGCGTACAAAGGGGAGGATCCTCTGCCACAAGCCTGCCCCTGGGATACACATCATCCATGTGAAGTCTCCCCTTCCTGGAAATCAGGTACCAGAAAAGCCAGTTGAGAGTCCAAGGGGGTGGTGCTGGTCTCACTCAGGATATGGAGAAAAAGCAACTGGCTGTGAGGGAAAGAACGGCAAGTTTGGCAAAGAAGAGCCAGCTCCAAATCCAAATCCCCGTCTTCTCTGTAGTCTCACCAAGTCTTCTGTCCCCCTTGACCTGTGGGGTAGATCCAATAAGAAGATGTACTTACAAGCTCTTCCCTCCTGTGAAGGACCATTTCCCCAGTACCCAGCACCAAGGAGGTGTCTACTCAGTGTCTTGAAAGAATGAGTGAATTAATGGCTAGGTGTGGGGTGTTTGTTTTTGTTACATAGTGGTAGATAACCAGCATGGCTCCTTTGCCTACTCCCCAGGTTCAACTTGGGCCATTTCCCATGGCTCCCTGATCTCTAGCCACTCCAACTTTCTGGGTTTTGACCATATCCAGGTCATCCCCATCCCAAGGCCTTTGAGTGTCTTGCCTTCTCTTCTTAGAACATTTTTCCTTCCATTTGGGGCCTTGCTCACAGGCCTCTCTCAGCTCCAGCCTTACCTGCTCAGAGGCCTCCTGTGACCTCCTGGATAACAAGGCAGCTCCCTTGTGTTTCTTTCATAGTTCTTATTACATCCGAGCTTGCTTACTTAACTATTTACTTGTTTGCTGACTCCTCTGTGAGTCTGAGAGCAGAAACAATACATACCTGTGCTCACCATAAATCCCTTGCCCGGCACAGCTCCTGCAACAGAATAGGTGCTTAGTAAGCATTTTTATTTTATCCCTTCCTTCTTCCTCATAGCTTCTTCCTGCTGCAGAGTGACATTGGATGTAAGTGTAGTCCCTGCTGGATGCCAAGGAGCCCCAGCCAGGTTGGGGCAGGATGGAGGGAGAGAAAGTTGGGGCTGGGCTGAAGCTAATACACAACATTCTCTAGGCAGTTGAATCTCAAAGGGTAGTCACAGGGCCTGCATCAAGTGGGGGGCTATTAAAAATGCAAATGATCAGCCTGTCCCCCAGAAATCAGAACCCCTGACAATAAGGCCCAACAACTTGTTTTTAACAACCCTCCAAGAGATTCTGGTGACAATTGAAGATGACTTCTCTAGGTGACAGTGGCAGCTCCTTATGGCCAATATGACAAACATCTATGTGGATATTTAAAGTCTTTTAGAAACACGTATGGTGACTTCATCAACTGCAGGATCCAGGTGGGAGATTCTCCATTCAAGCCAGACCTGCTGAGAAGTTGGGAGCCCTATTAGCAGAGCACCTGGATCTGCCACCAACTCTGTATAAAGGAAGGGATGTGTCTGAGGTCTTCCTGCAGAAAGAGAAGGTTGCCACTGCATGCAGGGCGGATTTTAAAGGGTTGAAGGCGGATGGTTGGTGATCTAGTCTGAACACCCTGTGGATCCATTGGAATGCTTTCAATTTCAAGGAATGAATTACCAAATGGAGGGTAGCTGAAACAACACAGACCTTTATGATGTCACTTGTCAAGAGGCCCAGAGGCACAATGGTCCATCTGTGATTCTCAGGTCTCAAGTCTCCCCTTCTGGTAGCAGGTCACCCCTCAGGGTCGCGTGCCTGGTACAGCCCTTAAACATCATATGCTCACTCGCCATCACCCTAAGCAAACATCCAAGTGGGATGAGAAACCCTCTCCTTTATGAGACCTTGACTCTATTTATTTACTAGACAGGAAAATTTCCCCCAGAAATCTCCTAGCTAACTTTCTCTCAGATCTCACTGGTCAGGTTTGGGGGACATGCCTACCCCCTAGACCAATCACAGATGAAGGAGCACAGGGTTGCCATGGTTACCTCGGATTCCTCATAAACAGAAGAGTTCTTCAGAAAGGAGAAGGAGAAGGGAGACCAGGAGGGCAGAAAGTCGGCTAACAACCCTGAGGGCACCTCTTCAGAAAGGAATGAGCTTAGAGCTTGAAGAGCCAGATTACAGAAACCGTGGAAAATGCCCTTGGAGATAGCAGAACCTGTACACAGATGGTGCTGTAGCTTGAAATCTTTGTCCCCTGCAGAACTCATGATGAAAAATAATTGCCATTGCAACCATATAAAGAGGTGACTAGGCCATGGGGGTCCACCCATGGGTGTGGTTCATGCTGTCATAAAAGGGTGAGTTTGATCTCTCTTGCCTTCCACCACGTGAGAAGGAAGAAAGAAGGCCCTGTCCAGATGCTGACCCCTAGGTCTTGGGTTTCCCAGCTCCAGAACTGTGAACCAGGACTTTTCTGTTCATTATAAATTATGCAGCCCTGGGTATGCTGTTATAGCATCACAAAAAGATTCAGACAGATGGGGGATGTCAGAGGGGATGGTATTAGGTTGGGAGTTAAGCCTACATTAGAAAATAAACTCTCTAGAACTAAGGCAGTGGGGGAATAGCCAAAGGCAGGTTTGGGCCTGAGAAAGAGAAGAAGGGAAGTGTGGTGCTGTGGACACTGAGGCTGGATGTGGGTGAAGAGTCCCTCCCTGTGTGAAGGCTCTCAAGGAGCTAAGCCTGAGGCGGGCAACTGCGAGAGGCAGCTCAGTCTCCTGGGAGCTCTCAGGGGCCCAATGGGCCAAGGGTTGGTTTGGGGAACCCTCATATTGGGGTCGTCTGGTTCTGATTCTAATGCTTGATATTCAGGAGTCAAAAGAAAGTTGACAAGTGAGGAGTTGATGAATCTATATGTATGTATGTATACATGTATAAACACACACACACACACACACACACACACACACACACACACACACACACACACACCCTAGACTGGGTGCTTAAGGCACAGAAGTTTATCCCAACAGTCTGGAGACTGGGAAGTCCAAGATCAAGGTGCCTGCTGACTTGGTTCCTGCTGAAAGATCTCCTCATAGTTTGCAGGCAGACACCTCATGTTATGTCTTCTCATGACAGAGAGAGAAAGAGAGAGAGAGAGAGAGAAAGAGAGAACCTCTTGGTGTCTCTTACAAGGGTACTAGTTCCATTTCTAATCACTTCCCAACTCCCATCCCCAAATACCAGGGTGCTGGAGGTTGGGTTTGAATGTGCGGCTGTGGAGGTGGGCAGATGTTCAGTCTACAGCGCTTACATCCTTTCCAGAGTGACTCTGTGGCTATGAACACCCTGTCTCTCCCATGCTCTGGCAGGGTGGGTTTCACCCCACTTCCTGGGGTGTGTACGCATCAGGTGAGAATGATCTATAAGGCCCAAGGAAGAGAGCCAGGTGGGAACGGGCCAGGGGAAGTCAGGCTGGTGGCTACCCCTCACCCCTGCTCTGCCCATCACAGTCCAGGCTCCAAAGGAGCGGATTCTGAGATGCTGGACAAGAATGAAGGGCTACAGGAACACGAGGCAAAGAGAAAAGCCAAAGGGGGCCACAGGGAGAAGGGTTATATTCCATCGTGACTCGGGGTGGTCAAGGAAGCCCCCTGCAACCCTTGACCCCTGAGCTGGGAGCAAGGTAATTGGGGTGAAGTTGCTTGACCAGAGGCACCTTCCCCAGAGTCTGGGTTTGGATCACACGCATAGGCTCGGGGGTGAGAGGGCTAAAGGGCAGGGGACCTTTCCCTTCACCCTTCACAGCCTCGTACTATAGTTACAGAGGCATCTGCTAGAGTACAGAGAAGGATTTTTTTAGCAAGTTCAAAATGGGACAAGTTCTGCACAGCCTTCTATGAACTGGAGTTCAATTTCACTGGAAGCTTTTCTCCCCAGGCTTCTGCACCCAGAGGTTTTACTGCTCTGGGGGAAGGAGGTCTATGTCAGTAGAATCACCTGTTCTGTTCCCAAGATCCTGGAATGGTCCCGATCAGCAGGTCCAGTGGCAGGCGTCCCCTCCCTTCCTGCAGCAGGGCAGCCCTGTGGCCTGGCAGCTGGCCCAGCCTCTGAGCAACCCCAGCAGCACCTCTCCCTTCCTGCAGCTCTGCCACCTCTGCCATGCTGCCACTGCCTGGCGTTCCCCAGCAGACCAAGCCCTGACCCAGCATGGACAGCCGTCCCACATGTCTGTAAAACAAGACGCGCTCCTCCTGCAGGCCGCATGCCCCATTAGTCACTAAGAGGAGCAGGCGGCCACTTGTCTTGTCCCCACTGTTGTCGTGATGGTGGTTCATGCCTCTATTTTTGTTCATCCTTTGTGCTCGATAAACATTTTTCCTCAGTAAATTTCTCTTCAAACTTTGCAAATGTAAGCATGCACGTATCTAACTATTGAGCAATATGTGTGAGGATAGCGTGATATGGAGAAAGAAAAATCTCATGACCACCTCCCATCCCCTTCTCATCTGCCCCTCCTTGCCCACAACTGGTGAGGACAGTATACGCTCTCCCTCCCCTTGTGCACTCATAAATATATGCACAGGTAGCCTTTGACTGGGGGGCTGGTCATCTTGCAGAACTGTGACCCTGCAGAACATTTATCTTGCTTTTCCCATTTAACAAATCATCATAGACAGATGAAACCAACCACCAAATACATGTTGGTGCACAGTTGTGTGATGCTCCCATAGTTTCAATTTGCCACAATTTATTTGTTCAACCTCTTCCCACTGCTGGATATTTAGGTGCTGTCTGGATTTTTTCGGTGTGACACATCACACACAATAAACATCCCCACCAACTGCATGGGCTAAGCCTGGCTCAGGGCTCCTTACTGATGCGTTTCCCATCTTCTTGGCTTTCTTTCTCCCTCCCTCATGTGGGCTTGCCAATTTCTTCTCCATATTTTTTCCTGTAACTTATGTCATCATAGTTAATCACCAGGTCTGATTATCTTTTTTCTTTATCTGTTGACTTATTGTCTGGTCCCTCCAGAGAGTCAGCAGCTACTCATGGTGAGATGAAGGCTCACCTTTGTTCATCTTTGAGTCCAGTGGGTATCAATATCTCATTGTTACAGTGATGATCACAGAAGCCACCCTGTGGGAAGGAGTGTCATGTGCCTCTAAGTCACAGCAGATGTGATGGTAAAGAACATGGGTAAAATCTGACCTATGACCTTAGTTGAATGATTCATGAGCTGGATGTGCTTGGACAAGCTGCTTATGTTCTTCAAGCCTTCCTTTCATTCATTGTAAAAGGAGGAAGGTAACGCTTATCTTGTAGGGTTCTCATAGCACAGGGCTACATAGTAACCAGTCAGTGATACAGAAGTGCTAGTAGCAATAGTAATAACAATGATAATAAAATTCAAATTGAAACTTTATCCAGGCTCACAAATATTTTCAGAATGAGAAAGAAAACTTCACTTCTATTGTTTGTAATTATCTATGGGTTGAAAGAGGAGCTTAGGAGGAACCGAATTAGGCCCAGGGAAATAGAGGCAATGAATGATCTCGTAGACCCTAGAACCGATGTTTCTCAACCTTCCTTATTGTAACAACCAGAGAGCAGTTAGGACATAGATTCCCAGGCCATACCCTTGGAAATTTTGACCCACTGAGTCTGAATGAGTCTGGTAAATCTGGATTTGAATGAGCACCTCAGAGATTTCTGATGCAACCACTGTGTCTGGGGAGCATGCGTGGAAATGGGTGCACCCAGGTGAGTCCTGGTCTCCTGTTTTCCTAGGTCAAAGTTTCATAGGTCAAAGTTTAACATTTCGGTATATAGTCCATCTGAATGGACTTTTGCATGTGATTCGAAGTATGAATCCAAGGGTTTTTATTTTTGTACATGCATATTCAATTGTTCTAGCACTCTTTGTTGAAAAGACCATTACTTCCCCATTTACCTTTGCTGAGAATCAGCTGGGCATGTATGTGTGTTGACTTATGGATGCTGCCTTGTTCCATTCAACTAACTGTCTACCTTCATGTCAATACCACATTATACTACCTTAACTATTGTAGCTTTATAATAAAATCTTAAAGTCAGATAATGTAAATCTTCCAACTTTGGTTTTCTTTTCCAAAGATATCCTGGGTACTCCAAGTTATTTACATTTCCATATGAATTTTAGAATCGGCTTGTTGATTTCTGCAAAAAAAGGCCTGTAGGATTTTGACTTGGATTGTGCTGAGTCAACAGATCAACATCTTAACAATAATGACTCTCTGACTCATAAACACATCATATCTCTCCATAATTTAGCAACTCAGCAATATGTTGCAATTTTCAGTGTATAAGTCTTGTACATCTTTTATCATATTTGCCCCTATGTAGTTCATAATTTTGAAGCTCTTGTGAGTGGCACCAGTGTTTAAACTTCAATTTCCTACTATTTATTACAGTTATAGAAATAGAATTGATTTTTAAATATTAATTTTATATATATTATATTTTTGTGGTACTGGGGATTGAACTCAGGGGCATTCTACCTCTGAGCTACACCCCCAGCCCTATTTTTTATTCTTTATTTTGAAACAGGGTCTCACTAAGTTGCGGAGTGCCTCACTAGGCAGCTGAGGCTGGCCTCGAACCCAGATCCTCCAGTCTCAGCCTCCCGAATGCTGGGATTACAAACATGTGCCACCACGTCCGGCTTTAATTTTATATTTTGCAACCATGATAAACCCATGGGTTCTACATCTGTACTGGTTTTGTTTGGGGCATTTTTTGGGTAGATGCCATAGGGTATTCTACATAGATGGTAATGTTTTCGGCAAATAAAGACAGTTTCACTTCTTGCTTTCTAATCTTTTTCTTGCCCTGCAATGTTGGATAGACCCTTTGGTATTGTTCTGAATAGAAATGAGAGTGAACATCTTTACCTTGTTCTTGATCTTATGGGGAAAGTATTCAGTCTCTCATCATTAAGTATGTCAGCTGTGGGGTTTTTTGTACATTTCTTTATCAAGTTCAGGAAGTTCCCTTTTCTAAGAGTTTAAGTTAAAGCAAGTAGTAGATTTCACAAAATACTGTTTCTGCATCTGTAGAGAAAAGACTTTCCTTGATTTTTAGTCTGTTAATATGGCAAATTACATAGATTGATTTTCAAAGGTAAAACCAAACTTGTGCACCTGGGATGACCCAGTTTGGTCATGATGTGCTATATCTATTTAACAGAATTGAAATTATTAAAATGTTAATAAATTTTGTATCTGTTTTTGTTGTTGTTGTT
>PVLC010018725.1:0-31636 GCA_004027655.1 Graphiurus murinus
TTGTTAGAGAGAGGGGTTATTGAAAGTTTGTAGGAAAAGCACTATTTGGAAAGACGACCTCTGCACTGTGTTTGTTATCGTTTGTGCAACGCCTTGATCCCAGAAAGAGAGAGATATAATAAAAGAGGTTCGAACCAGTAGCATTTAGCCGGCGTCTTTTATTGGGGCCCCACGGCTGAGGGTTCAGCCTGGGGCGCCCAATAGGTTCCCACTTCTCCACACTCTTGCCAGTATTTGTTGTTGTTTGTGTTTTTGATGATTGCCATTCTGGTTGGGGTTAGGTGAAATCTCAAGGCAGTTTTGATTTGCATCTCTCTGATTGCTAATGACGTTGACCATTTCCTCATACATTTATTGGCCATTTGCATTTCTTCTTTTGTGAAGTGTCTATTTAGATCCCATTTTTTAATTGGGTTATTTTTTCTTAGCTGTGAGTTTCTTGAGTTCTCTGTATATTCTAGATATTAGTCCTCTATTGGAGGAGTAGTTGGCAAAAACTTTCTCCCACTCTGTTGGCCCTCTGTTGAAGTTCTTGATAGTTTCCTTTGCTGCACCTGTGCCTATGTGTTGTAGTGTTGGGCCTATGCCCTCTTCAAGTAGCTGCAGGGTCTCTGGCCTGACTTCCAGGTCTTTGATCCATATTGAATTGACTCTAACGCAGGGTGAGAAGGTGAGATTTATTTCCATTTTCCTGCATTTGGTTAACCAGTTTTGCCAACACCATTTGTTGAAGAGGCTATCTTTTTTCCATTGTATGTTTTTGGCTCCTTTGTAAAAAATCAATTGACTGTAAGTGTGTGGGTTTGTTTCTGAGTCTTCTCCATTGGTCTATGTGTCTGTTTTTGTGCCAATACCATGCTGTTTTTATTACTGTGGCTTTGTAGTAGAGTTTGAAGTCAGGTATTGTGATACCTCCTGCTTGGTTCTTGTTACTGAGAACAAGAACTACTTGGCCTATTCTGGGCTTTTTGTTGTTCCAAATGAATTTAAGGACTGATTTTTCTATGTCTGTGAGGAGTGACCTTGGTAATTTAATGAGTATCACATTGAATCTATCGATCACTTTTGGAAGAATGGCCATTTTGATGATATTTATTTTGCCTATCCAAAGGCATAGATCTTTCCATCTTCTAAGGTCTTCTTCGACTTCTTTTTTCATAGTTTTCCTTGTAGAGTTTTTTTTTTTTTTTTTTTTTTTTTTTTTTTTTTTTTTTTTTTTTTTTTTTTTTTTTTTTTTTTTTTTTTTTTTTTTTTTTTACCTCCTTGCTTAGGTTTACTCCTAACTCCTAAGCATTTTATTTTTCAGGGCAATATTGTGAGTGGAACTGTTTTCTGGATTTCTTTTTCTGTGGATTTATGGTTGGCATACAGGGAAGCTTCTGATTTTTTTAAGATTGATTTTGTATCCAGACACTTTTCTGAATTTATTGATCAAGTCTATAAACCTTTTGGTTGAGCTTGTTGGGTTTTCTAAATATAGTATCATGTCATCTGCAAATAGGGATAGTTTTAGTTCTTCTTTTCCTATTCGTACTCCTTTGATTTCCTTCTCTTGCCTTATTGTTCTGGCTAGAGTCTCAAGTACTATGTTGAACAGAGGTGGTGATAATGGACATCCTTGTCTTGCTCTTATTTTTAGTGGGAACTCTCTCAGTTTTTCCTCATTTAATATGATGTTGGCTGTGGGCCTATTGTACACTGTCTTTATGATGTTGAGGTATGTTCCTTCTATTCTGATTCTCTGCAGTGCTTTTAGCATGAATGGGTATTGGATTTTATCAAATGCTTTTTCAGCATCTATTGAGATGATCATGTGATTTTTGTCTTTGGTTCTGTTTATATGGTGAATTACATGGACTGTTTTTTCGTATGTTGAAACAGCCTTGCATCCCTGGGATGAACCTGACTTGGTCATGGTGTATAATTTTTTTGATGTGGTTTTGAATGTGCATTGCTAGTATTTTGTTTAGCAGTTTTGCATCTAAGTTCATCAACGATATAGACCTATAGTTTTCTTTTCTTGAGCTGTCTTATTAATGTGATGTTGGCTTCATAGAATGTATTTGGGAGAGTCCTGTTTCTTGCTATTTCATGGAATAGATTGAGGAACATTGAGACTAGCTCTTTTATAAAGGTTTTATAAAATTCACTTGGAAAACCATCTGGTCCTGGACTTTTGTTTGATGGTAAACTCTATTGCTGCTTCTATTTCTTTGATTGCTATTGGTTGGTTTAAGTTTTCAATATCTTCTTGACTCAGTTTAGGAAGGTTGTATGTGTCTAGAAATTTGTCATTTTCTTCTAGATTTTCCATTTTGTTGGAGTATAATTTTTCAAAGTAGTTTCTGATGATCTTCTGAATTTCTACACTGTTGGTGGTAATATCACCTTTTTCATCTCTTATTTTGGTAATTTGGGTTGATTCTCTTTTGGTTAGGTTGCCTAGTGGTTTATCTATCTTGTTTATTTTTTCAAGAAACCAGCTTTTGATTTTGTTGATTTTTTTATTCTCTACTTCATTAATTTCTGCTCTGATTTTAATAATTTCCTGTCTTCTACTGGCTTTGGGGTTAGACTGTTCCTGTTTTTCAAGGGCTTTGAGCTGTGTCATTAGGTTATTTATTTGGTGATTTTCTGTTCTTAATGTGGGCACTCAGTGCTATGAATTTTCCTCTTAGTATTGCCTTCAAAGTATCCCAGAGGTTTTGATACATTGTGTCTCTGTTTTCGTTAGTTTCTAGAAATTTTTTAATTTCTCCCCTTACTTCTTCTATGACCCATTCCTTATTCAGTAGTGTGATGTTCAGTCTCCATGTGTTCATATGGTTACTCTGGATTTTCTTAGAGTTTATTTCTAGTTTCATTCCATTGTGGTCTGAAAAGACACAGGGGATTATACCACATTTTAAAAATTTGCTAGTGCTCACTTTGTGGCCCAGGATGTAGTCTATTTTGGAGAAGGTTCTGTGGGCAGCTGAGAGAAATGTAAATTCGACTATAGTTGGGTGAAATATTCTGTATATATCTAATAGGTTCATTTAATATATGGTGTTCTTTAGGTATGAGGCATCTTTAATGACCTTTTGTCTAGAATATTGGTCTAGTGATGTGAGAGGAGTGTTGAAGCCTCCCAGAATTATTGTATTGGGATCTGTGTGTGACTTTTTATCATGAAGTGTTTGTTTTATGAAAGTGGCTGCACCTATGTTTGGGGCATAAGTGTTGGCTGTTGTTATTTCCTCTTGCTGAATTGTTTCTTTTACCAGTAGAAAATGACCTGCTTTGTCTCTTCTGATAAGCTTAGGCTTGAAGTCTAATTTATCTGATATCATAGTTGCTACTCCTTGTCTTTGCGTTCTGTTGGCATGGATTACCTTGCTCCAGCTCTTCACCTTTAATTGGTGGGGATCTTGGCTTGTAAGGTGTGTTTCTTGCAGGCAGCATACAGATGGATTCTGGATCTTAATCCATTTTGCTACCTAATGTCTTTTTATTGGGGAGTTGAGGCCATTTATATTCAGTGCGATTACTGAGAGATGATTTTTAATTCCTAAGATTTTGAGTTTTAACTTCTATTTCAGGTAGTGTTTGTTCTTCTTTGCTTAGTTGTTTGCTTGCTAGAAATTGTTGTTTCTTTGGTTCTGACATTTATTTGTTAGTTCTTTGCAGTTAATCTCTTTGAGAATTTTCCTAAGTGCTGGTTTGGAAAACATAAATTCTTTCAGCTTTTGTTTGCCATGGACAATTTTTATTTCTCCATCAATTTTGAGAGAGAGATTTTCTGGGTAGGAAAACCTTGGCTGCAAGTTATTTTTTTCAGAGTTTGGAATATGTTACTTCAGCCCCTCCTGGCTTTCATGACTTGGTTTGGGAGGCTTGGAGTGATTTTAATTGGTTTTCCTCTGAATGTCACTTGGTCTTTTATTTTTGTTGCCTTTAAGATTCTCTCTTTGGCCTCTACATTAGTCAATTTGATTATTATGTGGTGTGGTGTACCTTTTCTCTGATCTTGTTTAAAGCGGGTTCTATAGGTTTCCTGTATCAGTGTGTTGACTTCTCTTTCTATGTTTGGAAAATTTTCTGATATTACTTCTTTGAAAAGATGGTTGATTCCATTGGTTTCAACTTTGAATCCCTCTTCTATGCCTATTATTCTTAGGCTAGCTCTTTTAAAATTTGCCCAGATCTTGTCAATGTTCAATTCATACTGTCAAATTGTTTTTTTTTTTTTTTCTGAATTATATACTATGTGTTCATTTTTGGATTGGTCCTCTTCTAAGAGTGAGATTCTATTTTCCATGTGGTCTAATCTATTGTTTATAGTTTATATTGATGTGTTCAGTTCAATTATTGAATCTTTCACATCCTTCATTTCCTTCAAGGCTACTTTTTGATTCCTGTTCAGTGTGTCAGATTCTTTGTTTATTTGCTCCTTTATTTCTTTCAGGCTGTCTCTGAATTCTTTTCGCAAATCCTGTATCATTTTTACTATTAAAGATCTGAATGATTCCTCTGGTATTTTCTGCAATTCAGTGTTGGTGAGTTCTGTTATTTTGGGGTTGTGGATGCTCATTGTTTATTTGCTATTTTTCCTTCCCATGACTTCCATTTTCTTAAGTTTATATCTTTGCTGCTTTTGCTAGCTTTCTCTCAATCTATAGGTTTCTTATTTTCATTTTCTGTCTGTGAATAGCATCTTGTACTGAGTTGTAGTTACTCTGGGGCTCCTTCTGCCTACTGCAATGTTGACATTGTTGGGTTTCAGGTGTTGAAGTCTTGGTTCCTGTTCATCACTTCTGTTTTTGGGATTTGGCTTAGAGGTGTGAGCAGAATAGCTCATGCCCTTTGTGTGTGTGTGTGTGGTTTTGTTTTTTTTTTTTTTTTGCGGTATTGGGGATTGAACTCAGGGGCATTCTACCTCTGAGCTATACCCCCAGCCCTATTTTTTTATTCTTTATTTTGAAACATGGTCTCACTAAGTTGCGGAGTGCCTCACTAGGTAGCTGAGGCTGGCCGCGAACCTGGATCCTCCAGTCTCAACCTCCCAAATGCTGGGATTACAAGCGTGCACCACCACGCCCGGCTCCCTTTGTGTTTTTAAGCCTCAATGTGAGAGGTGTTGACCTATTTCTTCTATCAGCTGAAATAAGTTCATTCTTGGTGTCTGGCAGTCCTTTCTGGCAATTCACCTCTCTGGTCCATTCTCAGCAGTAGGGATTTAAAGGTGTCAGGTATATACAAAGGTAGATTACGCTGTGTTCAATGTGTTGTGTTCAACGGTGAAGTTGGGTGTAGGGGGAAAAGCTGCAATGATGGGTGTAAAGTAGATGATATGATCAAGTAGGATGACAGTTTGAGTGTGGTAAGGTAATATATAAGATTAGAGATAGTGAATATGTGGGGGGATTCTAGTAGTCACTGTAGAGTATTTAGGTGTAGTGATATGGGATGCACTTAATGTGAGACAAAGAGAAGGAAGCTTGTAAAGGGGATGAGGAAGAGAGCAGACAAACAAAAAAATAACAAAACAACCAACTATCCAATCAAATAAACAAAAAATAAAACAAAGCAATACAAAACAAAAAAGAATAAGAAACAAACAAACAAACAAACAAAAACCCCTGCAAGTATACAAGTATAGAACAGACTTGGCCTCCTCTGCAGTCCTCTTGGATCTGCATGGATTTTTTCAGCTGTTTAATGTCTACTCACTATAGTAGATTTTTGAGCATGTTCCAAGCATTATTATTTGCTCAGTAATCAATAATGGTGATGACACTTTGTGGACCCACTCATGGGTCCCCTGCAGTGGTTAGGACTCTACCTGATGTCTCTCTCTGTCAGTGCAGGCACCAAGTTCCACTGGTGCCTCTCCTGCTGCAAACTTGAATCTCTGAACTCTCTACAGGGCCTGTCCCTATGCCACTCTCTGACTATGTAGACGGCGGATGTCCCTGGGTCTGGACCCAGTGTAAGCCTGGTGCTCCGGTCTTTCCCAGGCCCTGTGTCTGTATGCATCTTTCTGCCTATGCAGATGGTGGGTGTCATCTACTCATGGGGCACTCTCCTGGGGCCCTGTAATGTCTCTGTGCCCTATGTGCTCTGGGCCTCTCCCACGCTTCTACTTCTATCCAACCACTACTGGGGTGGGCCACAGAGTGACCTGTGGCTGAGCTGTTGACTTACAATTGAGAGCTGCCCTGACTCTGGAGGGAGAGGTGAGCTGCTGCTGTAGGTTCAAGCCAGATGTCCCAGGATTTGAGTCTCTGGTGCATATGTGGGAATACACCATCAGATTAAGTTGTGGAGTTCTATAGCTGCTTACTACACATTTGGTTGCTAGGTTTGCAGGAGGTTGTTAGATGCCACAGTGTTTCTTAGTTGTCCCTGCACTGTGCAGGTAGGTTAATGATGCAGCTAACTTCTGGCACTGCCCCGGCATTCTGGGGGTCCTTTGCTCTCTCCTGGGCTGCTTTCTAGGTTTTGTTCAGTCAGGGTTCACTTTTTTTCATTACTTTGTTCAGTTTTTCACTACTTTTTCTCTTCTCTCAAGAAACTGCTTTTATGGCAGTTTTGATTCAAGTTTTACAGCACCTGAGATGAGCTGTTTCTCTTAGACTCCATCTTGCTGGTCCGTGCTCACACATGCCACCCAGTTCTCCTTCCTTTGTGGGATCTACTGTGTGACTCTATTTTATAGAAAGCAAAACTTTAAGTGTGATCTAGCTACTCAAAACAAAATACATAAAGGGTTATTTTTACAGAGAACAATGCTTAGTTATTCTGTGTTTCCACTATAGAAGAGGAGAGGAATTTTAACTAGAGCAGGAAATATAAAGGATTTTTGGTACTAAGAACTCTTAACCTTTGGTTTGTCACCCCCAGAATATGGTGAGATTGTTCAGATTAAAGACCTTTCTGAAAGCAATGATTCCTATCTATCTGGACTAGTTTAGATGTGGATCTCTGAGGGAACAGGGACAGACAAGAGTGATGTTTAAAGACCCTGTATAAATTTATGATTAACAGAATCTATATTGGGTATACTAGAGAGAAGACAAGGAATGACTTATTGATTTTCAAGTAAACAAAGGCTTATCAACTGGATAGAAATTGTTGGAAGAAAAAAGCAAATAAAATAAGAGATCTATACTAAGGAAGAGGACCATATTGCCTAAAGATGGTGGAGTAGAGTAGTTTTAGGGTAAAAAATGAGAAATGCCCTACTTTGAGAATCAGAGGTGTTGAACACAATTTCAATAGGTTGTAATTGAATTAACAGGAATATTAGTTTTATTGTTTTTTATTTCTATAATTAGCCACTATAATAATTTTCTCATCATGAAATATTTCAGTAGTTCATGAAATAGTATATCAAATATATATATATATCTCAACTCAGATATATCAAATAGAAAATAGCCATGTTCTCACCATATAATTTTTTCAAAGTGTCAATTTTTTCTAATTTTCTTCAGACTTTTTATTTACGTACTTAGAAAATATAAATTTACAAATCCTATTGACATCCTCTCTATACTCTATGTATCTCTAGTATGACAATATGCATAGATCGTAACACTCAGTTATCAGGGATATAGTAAGAGGGATTGCTGAGTTGGATAAAATGCAGACAAGATTGTCAATAAGACCTCAGTGCTTTGGAAACTTCTTAGTGGTGGGATAGACCTGATTTTGAAGTTGGTAAGGATGATGAACTACTAAATGAAGTATTTGGAATGTACTCAATTCTCAGTTTTATCACAAACATAAACCAATATTTCCACAAATCATTTAGGAATGATGAGCCTAGCCATAGATGATGTTCTTAAATGAAATGGGTCACCTTTACCTTCTATCTTTGTCAGTTGAAACCTAAAGTGGTAGGAAATCTCTCCAACTTCTTCTAATGCATAGTGTGGATTTTACTTTGAACAGGTGAAAGAATTGCACAGGACCTAAGGGTCACCAAGTGATTTTCAGTAAAATTCCAACCACTGTGGGAGAATTCTAATAGAGATTCTAAGTAGAAAAATTGGTGCCCGAATCCTAAGACTCACACCTCTTTCTGAGAAAATCATATCTACAAAGATCAGTAGCCAAATGGGGAATACTAACCAGATTTATTAATATCTGAGCAAGCTCCCAGTTGCAACATTACTACCCATCTGCTTCTTGCAAGGTGCTTTTGGTTAAATTGAATTGGAGCATGTGGCTTAGACTTAAGGCCACAGGGGAGCCAAAAAGCTTCTTCTTAATAGGTAAGAATTGTCCTGAATCCCAGCTAAGAGTTAGGAAGAGCGAGAAGAGGAAAGGAACCCCAGGCCTTCCTCAGTTAGCTACAGCAAGTATAAGACCTGGTACTTGCAGCCACCCTTCAGTTTTCAATGCAGTGGCCTTTCTCAGTGAAGGTCAGACTCTGGGAAGCAGATTAGCCACCTTTCCTCATGGGTAAATGAGCAGGCAACAGGTGTGGAAATGAGGGCTGTGTGTATAAGTCAAAGTGGAAACGAGGGGATGAGAAAAAAGTCCTTCCCACCAAATGCCTCCTTCGACATTTCTCTAAGACCTGTCCATGTGACTGCCCTGAACATTAACCAAGAATAGCAGCTTTAAATGAAAATGGACTCTGGATGGAGAATTAGTAATACTTATCCCTGATTTTCTTTGTTGAGCTTTAAAATTCTTAAGTTGGATCCAATTTCAGATAAGAACTGCGGTTGAGCAAAGGTTCAGAAGTCATATTGCTCTCTTG
This sequence comes from Graphiurus murinus, assembly GCA_004027655.1. Taxonomy (NCBI): domain Eukaryota; kingdom Metazoa; phylum Chordata; class Mammalia; order Rodentia; family Gliridae; genus Graphiurus; species Graphiurus murinus. Next base: position 8,756 of record PVLC010018725.1, read on the forward strand.
CCATTTCAATTCAGGGACATTTCCTTCCCAAGCATGCTCAGAAAAGTTCATGCTGAAGTGAATATGGGAAATCTAGAAACTCTAATGGCTAGCAGTGAGGGTAAAGTACTGCACTAAGAATTCTCTCTTCATATTACCTAGGTTTGCAATGATCACACACACAAAAAAAAGGTTTTAGGAAAGGAAAATAAGGTTTCTATTGTGCATACCACAATCAACCAAACCATCAAACATTTGTCTTGCCTGTGATCATGACATTCAATCATGAGGGGAGAGTTTAATTTAACAGCAGATTGACAGGAAAAGAAAAATAGGGGAAAGTACTCTAGGGAAATGACTGTGTTTTTATGAGGAAGCGGCTTCCTCTTGCTGGGTCACATTGCCCTTATTAGGTCTCAATCCCAGAGGCCACTATAGTAGGTGCTGGGCTGGGGCCACCACTATTATCATTATTAGTGTTCTCAACACCTTGAACATCGGACAATAATCTGCAAGTGCCTCTGCTGGAGTTGACAGTAACAGAAAAAAAAAATGTTAGACTGGAAGTGAACAAAGCTAACTGCTAGAAAACCGAAGCTGGGGGCTCACTGGGCTCACTGTAACTGACTGGGGTCTTCTGGACAGATGTGCAGGCTGTGGTGGGATTGTGCAGACCTTGGGCTCCTAAAGCAGCACCAGGGCCCCTGAGAATCCCAAGCTTAGAGTCTTAAGGGCTGCCTTCCATTAGGGCAGTCTCACATATTCAGCCCTCCTCCTGTTTCCTACTTCCACTGTGTGGCCACACCCATGGCCCAGCTGGTCCCCCTCACCTGGTCTTGCCTCATCTCTCTGCCTCTGGCCTGAACTGCCTGATCATATACACTGGCTTCTCCAGCAGGTGTGATAGCATTGCAATTGAATCATCAGTTCACTGGGCTTTGGGTTTGTCTTCTAGAATAGTTTCCTCAGAGCAGTGTTTGTGTAGGTTTGTTTAAAATGTAGAAATGTGGTTACTCAGTTCAAACACCTGGCTCTGGAGCCTAGGAATTCGCACTTGACCGAGCCTTCTGGGTGGTCTGGGTGCATGCAGACATGGAGAGTCCTGGCCTTGGGGGATGACTGTGGCTCCCCTGAGACATCCACTTTCCACAATGCAGGCTGTACTGCAGTGACTGAAGAACACGAACACGTGCCCTGTGTGTTCCTGAGCTGAAGGGCTTCTCTCCAACCATGAACCTGTTATGAACCTCCCCCAGCCTAGGAGATGGGCTATTTCTGGAAATCAATATTTCCTATGACTCGGTCGATTATTCTTCTTGGCCTCAGCTCTGAGTGTGCCTCTCATCTCAAATACATTTGTAGTAACCCTTCCCAGCATTTACCAAACACCTGTGATGTGCTCACTAGGCAATGTATTAGAGGTCTGCCATATATCAACTTATTCATTCTTATCACAAATCTATGAAATAGGTACTATGAGGTGCTATCAACACACTCATTTTACAGATGAAGGAATGAACTTAGAAAGGTTAAGAACCTATTCAAAGTTTCCATTCTTTTGGGTAGATACCCAGAAGTGGTATTTCTGGATCATATGGTAGGTTCATTCCCATTCGTCTGAGGATCCTCCATACTGTTTTCCAAAGTGGTTGCACTAATTTGCAATCCCACCAACAATGTATTAGGGTTCCCACTTCTCCACACCCTTGCCAGCATTTGTTGTTGTTTGTGGTTTTGATGATTGCCATTCTGATTGGAGTTAGGTGAAATCTCAAGGTAGTTTTGATTTGCATCTCTCTGATTGCTAATGATATGGAACATTTCCTCATACATCTATTGGCCATTTGTATTTCTTCTGTTGTGAAGTGTCTATTTAGATCCTTTGCCCATTTTTTTGATTGGGTTATTTGTTTTCTTGGCTGTGAGTTTCTTGAGTTCTCTGTATATCCTAGATATTAGTCCTCCATCAGAAGAGTAGCTGGCAAAAATTTTCTCCCACTCTGTAGGCTCTCTGTTGAGGTTCTTGATAGTTTCCTTTGCTGCACAGAAGCTCTTTGGTTTCATGCAATCTCATGTATTGATCTTCCTTTGTGTTGCTCGTGCTTTTGGGGTCTTGTTGAGAAAGTTTTTACCTGTGCCTATGTGTTGAAGTGTTGGTCCTATGCCCTCTTCAAGTAGCTGCAAGGTCTCTGGCTGACTTCGAGGTATCCGGTTGTGGAGTTGGGCTTTGAACCCAAGTTAGCCTAACTCCAAATTCTGTATATATTCTACTCCATCTCAGAAAGATTCTGGATCATAAATACTGAGTACATGGAGTAATGGAATTCTACCATTTTATTTTATTTTATTTATTTATTTGTGGTACTGGGGATTGAACTCAGGGGCATTCTACTTCCGAGCTATACCCCCAGTCCTAATTTTTATTCTTTATTTTTGAAACAGGGTCTCACTAAGTTGCGGAGTGCCTCACTAGGTAGCTGAGGCTGGCCACAAACCTGGATCCTCTGGTTTTAGCCTCCCAAATGCTAGGGTTACAAGCCTGTGCCACCATGCCCAGCTGAATTCTACCATTTAAAAAGTGGCTTTAAACCTTTTCAACTACTAAAGATTCTCCTTATTATTTCTCCTCACTACTATCATTAATACATATTTTGATAGGTTAATACTCTGAAAATTGATATGAAATGTATAATTTCCAATGACTTTTTAAAATATTAAAAATAATTCATGAGCTTCTATTATTTCCTTTGAGCTCCCAGGAGTTTAGAAACCTAATTATTATCCTCATTTTACTAATGAGGAAGCAGAAATCCAGGGAGGATAGTGGCTTGCTAGTTATGAAATCAAGAATAGATCTCATTTTTCTGCCTTCCTATCTAAGATATTGTATCTGATGTCATGCTGAATCAGTCAGTCAATCAATCTATCATATTGCCACTGATCACCTTCTACATGCCTTATAGATCAGACCATGTGGAAGGTACAAAATAATTACCACTATAGCTTCTATATTCAATAAATTTAATTTATTGGGGGAAACAAGGCTTACCTATAAAAAATTACATAAAATTGTAGGACAGCATGCTTCTAAACAGTAGTTCTCATCCTTGACTGCACATCAGAATCACCTAGGGAATTTCTAAAGCTTCAGAAGCATCCAGAAAAGGGACTTCGGAAGTGGAGACCCAAGCATGTGTGCTAAAAAACAACAACATAGATACACATGCATTAGTCTGGTAGTTTGGTTTCCATTCTTTTGGGTAGATACCCAGAAGTGGTATTGCTGCATCATATGATATGTTCATTCCCATTCATCAGAGGATCCTCCATACTGGTTTCCAAAGAGGTTGCACTAATCTGCAATCCAGCCAAAAATGTATTAGGGTTCCCACTTCTCCACACCCTCTTCAGCATTTGTTTTTGTTTGTGCTTTTAATGATTGCCATTCTAATTGGGGTTATAGCCGCACACTTCACAATTTTCAAACTATGGAACCAGCCAAGATGTCCATCAACAGATGAATGGATTATAAAACTATGGGATATGTACACAATGGAATTTTACTCAGTCATAAAAAAAGAACAAAATAATGTCATTTGCAGGGAAATGGATGGTACTAAAAAACAGTATGTTAAGTGAGATTAGTCAGTCACAAAAAGTAAAAAACTGGATGCTCTCCTTAACATGCAGAAGCTAGGGAGAAAGTAGGTCTTAAGAGGAACTCTAGATGAAGAAGGAGAAACCTTTGATGAGCAGCAAAAAAGGTGACCTAATTGAAGGTGATGGGAGGTAGGGGGGATAGAAACACCCTAAGGCACATGATGTACATTCATAAGCATATCAAAGTCAATCACTAAACTGAAAGTAAGAAGAAGAGAGGAGGAAAGAATGGGGTGGGAATTGGAAAGGGTTAAATGAGAAATGTGTGCATGTATGCCTCTACCAGCATGTACCTCACAAAGATGTATGATTACAATTCACTAATAAAAATATTAAACAACAACAACAAAACCCAGCTGGGGCTGAGAAGCACAGATGCAAACATATTAACATATTCCACAATAAGGATTTCTAATGTTCCAGGAGTAATGGCAGGCCAAGGGTGGGCTGGCATGATCAAGGGACTTTGAGGACTGGAGCTAGAAGGGGCTTGGATCAGCAGAGGGAAAGAAGCCACCTGAGAAAGTCCAGGAAGAAGTCAGGAGCTTGAGAAGAGAGAGGAGCCACTGGGGTTGGTGAGTGGCCCGTTGCCACTGGGGATCCGGAAAGTGGGGTGGAAGGGAAGACTGCAGTCTGAGTAAGGGGTCTCCAAGGTCAATCAGAGGAACTTCTATCTGAAAATAACTCCTTGCAGGTTCTTGAATATAGACCTTATATAACGATGAATGGCAGTCAGAGAGGCATTTCTGTCCCTCTCTCCCTTCCTTCCTTCCTTCCTTCCTTCCTTCCTTCCTTCCTTCCTTCCTTCCTTCCTTCCTTCCTTCCTTTCTTCCTTCCTTCCTTCCTTCCTTTCTTCCTTCTTTTGTAGTACTGGGGATTGAAACCTGGGGTACTGTACCTCTGAGCTACTACATCCCCAGCCCTTTTTTATTTTTTATTTTGGAACAGGGTCTCACTAAGTTGTAGAGGGCCTCACAAAGTTGCTGAGGCTGGCTGTGAACCTGTGATCCTTCTGTCTCAGCCTCCATGTAGTGGGATTACAAGTGTGAGCCACCATGCATAGTTTGAGGCATTTCTTTTCCACTGTCCAGGGTATCTGGATGATCTTGCAGAAGTCTTCACTCTCTGGAAAAGGGAAGCACTGGATTCTTGGATGGGAAGACTTGAGTCAGGAGACTGAATTTAGGAAAAAATAGGAAGCAGAGGTGACTGGCACTTGGCACCTGGATGCTGCAGGGCCCCAAAGCTGTGTTCAAAAAGGAGAGAAATTTGGTGGAGCAAAAGTGCTAGACATGGGGCGATACACAAGGGTGGCACCTCTGAACTGCACAGGGCAGGTCTCTGATGTGGGGAGTGACTAGGGAGCCTGCAGGATGCCACTTTCAGAAACTGATTAGATGGATGTCAGATCTTTTCTTTCTATATTTTTTTGATTCTTAATATCTGTTCCTTATTTTGCATATGTTTCTCTTTTCTGTGCTTTGTTTCATAACAAGGGTTGGCAAGTCACTGCCTGTGGGCCACATCTTCCTGCTGCCTGATGCCTGCTTTTGTAAATAGGGTTCTATTACAACACATCCATGCCCCTTTGTTTATATATTGTCTGGGACTGTTTTTACACAAAACAGAAATGAGAAGTTCAGATAGTGACTATATGACCTATAAGCCTAAAACATTTACTACATGGACCTTTTCAGAGAAAATTTGATGTTCTTTTGTAGATAATTTCTTATCTTCCAGTTCACAAATTCTCTCTTTGCTGTTAAAAATGTCCACCGAGAAGTCGGGCGTGGTGGTGCATGCTTGTAATCCCAGTACTTGGGAGGCTGAGACAGGAGGATCTCAGGTTTATGACCAGCCTCAGCTACTTAGTGAGGCCCTCCACAACTTAATGAGACCGTGTTTCAAAATAAAGAATAAAAAATAGGGCTGGGAGTATAGCTCAGAGGTAGAATGCCCCTGGGTTCCATCCCCAGTATCTCACACACACACACACACACACACACACACACACACACACACACACACAAATCCACCAAGTTCTTCATTTCAGTCATTATATTTTTAAAAATTTCTAATAGATCCTTATAAATCTGGCAGGTCACTTATAATTTTCTGTCCCCGATAATATTTTCCGATATATTTTTTTAAATATATTTAACATATAATCCCACAGTCATGGACATACAAATATTCTGATATGTCTAGTATTGAAATCTTTACAGGTATGATTCTGCAGTCTATTTTTGGTGTGCTTATTTTCTTTATATTTATTCTTACTTTGCTCTTTTTAACTTTGCATAACTCATTGTTCTTGAAAAACTATTGGTTGAGACCTGAGATTAAAAAAAAAAAAAAGCCTTTCTCCAAGGAGGCTTTACTTTTGTTCTGCTAGGTGTCTAAGCCAAATTCTTTAAGATTCTCTGGACCACCCAAGCTGAAAATTCATGTCAGGGATGGTTCAAGGCCACAGTCTCTTCAGAATTTTTTCTTTCCTTATTTTTCAGGCTGCTGAAAAGATTAGTGTTGTATTGGAGAAATTCTGCACTAGACTGTACAATCTTAAATGACAGGAATTGATTTCTTTTTGTTATTGAGCAGTGCTTGACCCAATGCTTGTTGAATGAATGAGTAGATGAATACATAGATTTCACTGACTGTGCTTCCTAAATAGTTCTCAAATCTGTTGCTTCATTTCTTTTCCACTCTCGTGGTCCTAGTCTAGGCCCTAATGTTTATTTGGATTTTTGGGGGAGGAGGGGTACTGGGGATTTAATCTAGGGACATTCTACCTGTGAGCTGCACCCTTAGCCTTTTTTATTTTTTATTTGAAACGGGGTCTTGCTAAGTTCCCGAGGATCTTGCCAAGTTTCTGAGGCTGGCCTTGAACCTGCAATCTTCCTGTCTCAGCCTCTCAAGTACTGGAATTACAGTTGTGCACCACCACGCCTGGCTTTATTTGGATTTTTATAATGTTATTTCCAAATTGTCAAAAAATATGTTTTTTTAAAAGTCTAGAATGAGTTGAGGGAATCTCTAGTTTGTAATAGTTTAGAGGAAATTCTAATATGTCCCTTCAGTGAAAGACATTATAGTTCAACTTATCTTCAGTCTTGTCCCTCTTAAACTCACTTTTCACACTCCATTAGAGAATCCATCTAACATACAAGTCTGACTATCCCGCTGTCTTAGAAAAACCTTACAGTGCCTCTCCATTACCTATACAGTACAATTTGATACTCAGCATTGTTCACAAAGCCCTCCATTCCCTGTCTTGTACTCTGTACTTTGGTGGCACTCAACCTTTTGCATTACTTCCACACATGCCGTCTTGTTCCCCATCTCTTGCTTTTGCTCAGGTCATTCTCTGTGCCCACAGTCCCCTCTTCATCCCTCTTTACTGGCTTTCTGCCATGTGTCTCCTAAGTCCCAGCTCAGTCCCAGGACGCCTCCCCAGACCCAGAGGTTGTATTTAGTATCCCTCCTCCCTGGTGTTCTGTTTCATCAATTATGTAAGCAACTCTGCTGTAGAGGAAGTATAACCTTCTGCTAGAGTGTAAGTTCCTCAGGGGACTTAAGTTACTCATCTTTGTTAGCCTCGCACAGTGCTCAGAAGAATGGTAAGAGTATAAGAGATATTTATTGCTCCAAACATAATACAGACTTATTCTAGCTTTGCCCTTTAAAATCAGGTGTCTTAGGTATTTGCAAACATGGGCCATGTTACTTCTGGGGACCTTTAAATTCACAATTCACAAGATTTGTGATCATATTTACCAACTAAATTCAAATGTTTGTGGTTGTTTTAGGAACAAGAGATATAACTTGGAGTTTTAAAATAAATTCCAGTTGAAATAGAAAATGGAATTATTTTCAAACGGAGAAAGAGAAACAAAACTACTAAGAATCTAGCACCTATAACCCCATAGGTGGATTCTGGGCAAAAGTTGTCCTTCTTGTATAGGCTGCTCAGAAAAGGGATGCCAATTCCTTCTGAGGAAGTTGGGGTCTACTTCCTATCTCCTAGTGCTGCCCGATACTCTTGCTCAAGCTTCCCAAGGAAATAATGAATGTCAAATCTCCCCTCCCTAAGGGGACAGTGCTGTAGAAACAAGCAGAAATGACAGTTGTGTGAAATCCCCAGGAAGCAGGAAGAGAGTGGGAGATTGCTAGAGACCCTTGTGTTCTGAGATACAGACACTGTGAAGCACACTCTGGCATGAGTCTGGGCATTACTTAGTTTCCTTATCTCCTTCAGTCCCTACTCTTTGTAATAACTAGTGGTATTAATTTAGCCTTTTCCAGACTGATCCCAAATAACAAAGGGGGTCAAATCTTCCTGAATTTTACTGGGTGGAATTAGAAGGATTATAACTGACCACATCACAGTTGGGTATTAAATTCTTCTCAAGGGCATCTTGCTCAGACGTTGGATTTATATCTCCTCACGCTGGTTTCCAGAATTCATGTCACTTTGACATCTTCTTTGGTTTATAACATTCATATCCACCTAACTCGGATAAATGTCAGAGCCAAGGGCCTTGGGATACAATAGAATTCCAAGTCTATTTGGTATTGTGCATCAGCAGGTATTTAATAAATGTTAATTGATAAGGTTAATGATCATGAAATGGAGAAGAATATGATTTTTGGCACTGTCCCCATTAGATGTCATCTCCACCTCTGTTCGAGAGCAGCTACAGTAATAATCCAAGGATTCCCAGGGAGAAAACAGAGAGGTGGCAGTGAGTGCATCTCATGCAGGAAGCTGCAAACAGGGAGGATCCAAGCAAGGACTGCTGCTACAGAAGTCTGTTATCTCCATAAGGCCTGCTGCCCTTGGAAGGACCTGACAGCTGGATGTCAGCATGAAGACCATGGCAGTTCAGTTTGCTGATAGAAGGGTGGGAGAGGGAAGGGGAGGAGAGAAAATTCATCCTTAGGAAAAAAAAAAAATCCGCACATTGATGAATAAGCAAAGGCTTCTATGTACAGAGCTGCTCTTTGACACAGATTCCCTTTGATTCCTGGAAACTGCTGAACACCCAACTGAAAAAAAAACAAGTCTCCCTTCTAACATGGTCCATCAACACATTAGATCAGTCTACTAAGTGATAATGTTCTATTGCCATAAAATAGTGAATTTGGCGGGGTGTGGTGGCACACACTTGTAATCCCAGTACTTGAGAGGCTGAGACAGGAGAATCACAGGTTCATAGCCAGTCTCTGCAACTTAATGAGACCCCATTTCAAAATAAAAAGAATAAAATAGGGCTGGGGGTATATCTCAGAGGTAGAATGCCCCTGGGTTCCATCCCCAGGACCACGCACACACACACAAAAGGGGATTCGATAATAGAACATCTAGGTTTTTCACCTAGCAGAGGGTGGAGATGACATCTACTGAGGACTAAGCCACTTCTTTCTAGCTGTGTGATCTTACGCATGACACTTTAGCCAAAGTTTAGCTTTCTTGCAGATAAAATTTAGGTAACAGCTACACACACACACACACACACACACACACACACACACACACACGAGCACACCAGTTCTAAGAATTAATTGAGGTAATGTATGTGAATGGGTCTTTTGCCTCCAGATGATCTTGCGGTCTAGGACATTCTGTCTTAGAATGGGCTGTGGAGGAGAAGAAAGTGCAGATAATGTTGCTAATGAGTAAAGCTGCTCCCAGATCCCACCCCCTCTGCAAGAACACACTAATAAACCCAGATTGATGCAGACTTGTGTCAGGGTCTGCATTCATTAGCCAATTTAAATAATTTTATACCTTAAAATAATTATGACATTTGCAGTACTGTTTTCCAACACATACGAGGTCTAAAGCAAAATGCCCTAAAGACAACCACATGCAATCATTGCATTTATTTTACATTTTTAATCAACCTCCCTGTTCCCAGAGCTCTGTTGCCATTCCCTGGCAGCCCAGGCTCTGTTTTGTGTTCTTTCGTGGATACAGAGGACAGCCTGCCAGTTTTCTTGTCTGCACAAGCATTTGAACTTCATTAGAAGAGAATTTGGAGAACTAATCTTCTCTCAAAAGGTTTTTATTTTTTCCCAAATTACCAATCACAAGCATCTTGTAAAAAAAAATCATAAGTGCAATAAAATAGAAATATACAGTTTGTCTCTTGACTAAGCTTTATTATAAACCCGAGTGGTTGATTGATATCTACTTTTACCCTGCTACTCCCTGTAATGGATTTAGGGACTGAGGGCAACATCCCTTCCTTGAATCCATAGTTCCTTCTCTGCTCTTCATATTTAGGAAACAGTGCTGGAAGGAAAAGAAAGGGCCAGACATCTCCACTTTCATCCAAGTTGGATAATCACATTCCTCAAAGCAGCCCCAAGATAAAAGTGATATAATAAAGACTGCACAAAAGCAATCATTGACAAATAATTTGGCAACAAATAGGAAACTATAACACACTTTCAGGACCGAGGACGGCTCCACATAATCTTTGTTTAGGTTGTAGCTACTTGAAGGACTTTTCCATTTAAAGTTATATCAAATCTGAGTCTTTCAATAAATCCTCTCGGGCCACGAAGGCAAGATTTATTCCTAACCATGGCCCACAAGGCCTCTGCCATCTTGTACCAATCTTCCCATTGCCCACTCTGTTTTCTAGGTTTTATCCATACTGATCTTCTTTCTGTTTCTTGAACACACATCACTGTTCCTGCCCCGGAGCCTTGGCACTGTTGCTTCCTCTGTGGAATACTCTTCTCTTGATTCTTCTAAAGATGATCTCCTCACCACACAGCTTTCAACTGAAATGCCTCCTACTAAAAAAAAAAAATCTTTTTTTTTTTTTTTTTGCGGTACGGGGGTATTCCACCTCAGAGCTATACCCCCAGCCCTATATTTTATTCTTTATTTTGAAACAGGGTCTCACTAAGTTGCAGAGTGACTCACTAGATCGCAAAAAACAAAAACAAAAACAAAAACACAAAAAACTTCTCTGGTTACTCTAAAGAAACATTATCTTCATTTCTTCATTCCTCCCTATTTTAGCACACACTTCTCTATTATCTTGCCTTCTTTACTGTCTTTGATGGCCTTATCATCCTCTGGAACTGTTGTCTTTATTTATTTGTTCATTGCCTCTATTCTCAAGGGCCATCGGGGAAGGAGTTTTGCTTGTCTAGTTCATTGCTATGTTTCCAGAACCTAGGACAGTGCCCAGCACAGAGTGGATGCTAAAAATCCACTTATTGAATCCATTTCCATTTGGCCAATGAAGAAACCTAAATCACAATGATAAGGTGACTTGCTTGGACCTAAGCAAGGGCAAAACTGGGACATCTCTTAACTTTCAGACCTGTGTTCCTCTCAAGGTGAGGGAATTCATTGCTTGCTTGTTGAGAAACCCGGAATGTCCATGTTCTCCTTTGGCATGCCATGGGAGATTGAGATTTCTAGTTTTCATAGACAGGCAACATGTCTCTGACCCAGTCAGAGGTAGGAATGGACAGCCACCCTGTTGGGTTGTGCTTGTGTCAGAACTTAACCCAGGGCTCAATGGTGCTGTTACCCCTTATTTTCTTGGGAGTTGAACTCCATCTGGAGTGCATGAATTTTGAGAGGCAGCCTGGAGAGACAGAAAAAGATTCACCTGGCTTGGTCCTGATCTGACTGCTTTCTGGCAGGTGATCTTGGACTAGTCTGTTGATGTCTCTCTAAAATAAGAATCACTTACTTCGGCAGCACTCCTGAAGCTGATGTGGCCTTGCGCTCTGCGAGCAGACCCCTGATCGACCTCATGCCTCATGATAAACACTCCAGACATGCACAGAAACGATGGGGCAAAACTCTCGCAGGCTGAGGGACAGCTGATCGACATGGGATCTCCCCTGATCCAGCTGAGCCCCAAGACTGACAAAGAAAATATGGACTCACCACTTCTCAAGTTCTGAGTAGAATAAAACCTTTGGCCTTTTAGTCTTTGCTAAAAGAACAGTTGATCCTAAAGTGGCTTTCAACCCTTAGAAACAAATTTTGGAAGAAAATGTATTTGATTAAAAAAAAAAAGCCTAAATATACTAATGTGCTCGGAGGGAGTGGTTAGGGGTGGGGGCTGTTCATTGTGGACTGAGTCTATACTGCCAGTACCTTTCCCCCTACCCCCTGCCTTTCCACCAGGAGAGAATACAGCACTCTAAGAATTTTGAGACTTTTGTATGTAAAATAGCAAGCTGCTGTTTTTAAAGTTGTTTGTATGAAAAGTTAAATATTCTAGATTAAATCACATTGTAAATTAAAGTATTAAAAAATAAAATAAAATAGGGATAACTTAAGCTTTTTCAAGGCTGCTCTGAGCCAAAGGAGTCCCAACACATAACACACTCAAGACCAGGGACACAAAACAAAGTCACTGAATGTTTTGACATTCCTCCTATCCAATTTTTAATTGAAGCCTCTTTCTTTAGGGTGTGAGCTGAGTTTCTTTCCTTGTCCCTCTCTCTGTCTTTTTCTCTTTCTCTCTCTGTGTATCCCCCACCCCCCCACTCCTTTTTTTTCTCTCTCTGTTCTCCCAGTGCCTACAAACCTGCTTTACTATAACGTAAGTGGTTGATTGATAAATCTGGTGATTAACTAATGCTGACAGAAGGAACGGGGTGAGTTGCCTCCAGATTAACATGTTTATACTAGGTATTGATCATGCTCAGTTGAGGTAGAGACGTGACATTGGGAGAAAAGAACTGAAAAATGTGGTTTGCCACAATTCGTGCAATTCGTGAGGAGACAGTCATCACATCACCAACATGGGCCTCCTGCTGTGGCTCTCAGTACAAAGTGGGCCAGTCAGGATGGCCCAGCTGTTATCCAGTCAGGGTGAAAGGGGAAAGGCCAAGTGTGCTCAGAAGGTGAAGACATCCAGGAAATGTGTTTAAATCCCAGATGCTTCAAGTCAAGTTTTACAGAGAAGGTTTCTCTTTAGAGCCTCTCACACACCCTGGCACTTAAAGATGGCATATTTGGAGTATTTGTTGCAGGAAAGGGCTGGAATTCCAGGGGTGGAGAAAAGAGAAAGCATTTCAGAAGATAATGATGTTCTCCCTCTATGAAAAAGTCAATGATGTTGCTGTACAGAGAAGTGAGTAAATGTAATGGGTGGAGCTAGCCTTCCAACTAGTTGTGAGAATAATACCTGCTTTCTTGTGGTGTTAGAGAGAATCACTCCATAAATACTACGGTTATTTATTCATTTAATTTGATACTGTGGATTGAACTCAAAGGTATTCTACTTCTAAGCTATATCCCCTTTTGAAAAAATTGAAAGAGTCTCCCTAAGTTGTGGAGGGCCTTGCTAGATTGCTGAGGCTGACCTTGAACCTGAGATCCCCTTGTCTCAGTCTCCCAAGGACTGGGATTATTGTCATGCACCACTGTGCCAGGGTGGATACCAGGTATTTTTATGATTTGGTTGTGAGGAGGTTGATGCAGGGAATATGGCAGAACCACACAGGCTGCTCTCCAAATGCCCAGGCCTCTGGTCCTGTGTTGGCTTCCAGCCTTCAGAGGAAGTTACTCAGCTATAAATAAACCTGCAATGCAGCAGCTCTGCTCCATTCCCTGAAAAGATCAACGAGAGACTGGATGGAAACAAACCATGCAGCAAAAATGTGCTGAAGAGGAAAGAGGCTTGTTGTACACTTAGAAATTGCCTTGAAGCAATATTTCTTGGAGGTAAAGCAGTTAAAAAAACATCTGTGTGTAAAATACACAGAGTCTACTGAGCATTGGGATAGGCCCCTTTCCTCATCAACAAACATAGTCTATGATGAAAGCATTTATTTGGCTAGATAGAATTCAGGGCAGAGAAATGAGAAATAAAAACCTTCTCCGTTAACTGAAGAAAGGCAGCAAGCTTTTGTTCTGCTTCCAACTGTGTTGCTTGATGGAAGTGTGCAGATATGCAAAAAATAAAGATGATCCACAGAAGAGTATGGCATATTGATTCTAAGTTTTCCAAGAGAAAATCTGGACCATTCTGAAAGAGATGACTACAGCCGGTCCAGATGCCACTGCAGCATCTCTGTCCACACGTCATGGGTCTCCATGCCTTCCTTCACCAGCTCAGCCCTCTCCTCATTTCCGCCTCATCTCCTGCCCTTGGACTTCATTCTTTGGCAGACATTCTTATTCTCTTTACTAACAGGCAGTCAATATTACATCATCCAGTTCTATGTGATTCCTCTCACACGATGAGAGATATTTGAGCACATTCTGCTGGGACTTGTTTTTCAACTCCATGATGCCTGGCAAAGCAAGGCAACAAGAATGCCATGCAAAATACTGAGATTTGATTGGACTGCAGCCCAGACGCCACGATTACAGGAACAGTCTTATCCTCCTTCCTGGGAGCTGGCAGCTGTAAGACATCCATATGCCGGGTACTCGTGCTTCCACCCAAGATGAACAAGGGATGAGTGAGGGGGAAAGGATTAATTAATTAGGATTGTCCGTTCATTTAAAGGGTCTGAGATGGCTACCTTGTGTTCAGTGGATTATGACGCAACTATTAACATATGAGTTCATTATCCAGCAGGCGGTGCTTGAGGAGGAAAAGTGAAGAGACTCACAGGAGAGCAGGGCTGCTCAGTCTTGGCACTTTGCGTATTTGAGGCAGGATAATTATGGTCGTGGGGGTGGTCTTTGGCACTGTAGCGCACTTAACAGCATCCCTGACCTCTACTGACTAGAAGCCAGTTGTACCCTCCTGCCAGGTTTTGACAACCAAAAATGACTCCAGACATTGCAAAACATGCTGTGCTGCAGTACAGTGAATAACAAATAAATCCACAGCCCCTCCTCACGTCCATCATCCCCCTTTCCCAGTGTCTTGCTCAACAGGATCTAGTTGTAAAGCTACAACAAGAGCCTGATATTTCGATGTGAGGTTGACAGGGTGAGTGGTTTAAGAGACTTTGTGATGCGCCACTTCAAATCATCATGACTCCACCACGTCCTGATGAATGTGGGGATGTCTCCCTTGGCTCTGAACGTTCAGGAGAAGAAAGCTAACTTGCTAAAAGCAGCCGCTGCTTCCTATGGAGGGGCTTTCAGCTGTTTCCTAAGAAAGACTGACCTTTAAAAATAATTTCTCTTCCAAGATTTCTTTTCCTTCTTGGATTACTCCTCTCTACTTTGCCTTTCACTGCAGCAAAATGGCACTTAATGGATCTTTGAAATTTAATATAGGATAACATTGCAGGATTTTCCAAAGTTTAATAATAGCCCTTTGAGAAGATTTGGCAATAGGATTTGAGAGGAGAAAGCGTTTTATTCTCATTTGTTTTATGAATTTCTCTGCTATTTTAGTAGATGAACGATCCGATAGGCTTCCCCCCCACCCCGTCCCTTCGCATCCCCTTATTCTTAGTGAAGGACAATGGAATGTTATAGAACTTGGTGCACATTTAGCAACTTATCAGTCTCAACCAAATAATCTATAGGAGCCAGGCAGCATGAGAAGGGCCATTATTGGATCCATGAAAACAACTCCCAGAATTTCTAATTTTACTTGTATAAAGAGATGCATCATACCTAGCACACTTGGGCTCTCAATGTACTCTTCTTCAGTAAGTGGTCCTGTAGAGTACTAGAGTAAACTGTTCCTACTTTTTACATCAGTAGACTCCTAGAAATCCTTGCTGACCTGTAATATTTACACTGGTCCTGTTTCCTTCTCTTAAGTTATGACCAGACACACAGCAGACACCTAAAAACCATTTACTCACAAACAGCTGCTCTGACAACCACCACCACCAGCCCCTTGATTAGTACAAAGGACTTTACCCTGCATTTTCCTTAAAACAACCTTGAGCTACAGAGGACAGAAAAAGATGTTTCTATCTCTGTACAAATGAAGAAGCGGCTACTCAGGGAGGCATGCTAATTTGCCTTTCTTCATAAGCAAGTCAGTGCTGAAGCTGGAATTTATTAGAGCTTAAACATCACTGTCAAAAGAGAGATACCAGGTCTCTTCTGTCGTGGGTTTAAAATAGCTTATCAGCATTTTCTCTACCCTGAATACATTCCTTAAAACCATTTCATACTATTTCCTCTGATTTACTAGCCAGTAAGGAAGCTTATAATTATTAATTTAACTAGAGTGAAACTTCTAAGACAGCAGAAAGCATTCCTATTTTGTTTGCTAGCACAGAACCTGGCACAGAGAAGGCACTTGACAAAAACTTGTTGAATAAATTTGTGTATTTAAAGACTTTTAGGCTAGGCATGGTGACACATGCCTGTAATCCAGTACTTGGGAGGCTGGAAGGTCATAGGTTCAATGCTAGCCTCAACAACTTAGCGAGACCCTATTTCAAAGTAAAAAATGAAATAGGGCTGGGGGTATAGCACGGAGATAGAATGACCCTGAGTTCAATCCCCAGTACCATAAAAAAAGACCCTTAAAAACTTTGATATTAAGACAGAAGTACCCTGGAGAGCAGATACAGATATTTGAGGCCCTGAAGACATATTCCTCACTTTATATGATTATAAACATGAATAAATATGTTGACCTGGCATATGCATCTGTCTCTGGTGAGTGTAATTAGTTGAAGTTGTTCCTCCTGAATTGCATTCACTTCAGGAAGCACTGGAAAATGTCTTTTTTCCTGTCTGTAAAGACGAGGGCAGATCATAGGCCCTGATACCTTTATGAAGCTCTGAGGAACCAGAGCATCAGTAATATTTCTTCTCTTTTAAATTCAGCATGCACACTTTCAGTTGTAGATGTAAATTGCAGTTACTTTTGTGAATACCCTCTCCTTATCCCTACCACTTCACCTCTGCCTTGGAGCCCAATAGCTGGAAACCTTGGACATTCCTGGGGGTGAGAAGTGCACAGTGTAGGAAGAACATCCTGCGGCTGACACCTTTCTCCTCCACCTCTCCTTGCTTTCATGAATGGGTAGCAGAAGTCAGTGCCTCCTTCCCAAGGAAGACTGCCTCCACTATCTGAGGGACAGTAAGAGTGATGACACTGGTGATCTGGTGATCTTGTTCCGTGTCCAGCCTGGGAAACAGCATCTCCGGTGGAGTAGAGAGTTCTATATCCCCTACCTTGTGCAGATGGCCAGGAGCCCATGCAGCCTATAGCTATAGATACCAAGTTGTGCGCTTCCTCTGAATTTGTGGTTCTCAGCCATAGGCACCTTTGCCTCCCCCAGGGCATTTAACAATGTCTGAAGATACTTTTAATTATCACAGCTGAGGCAGGGGGTATGCTCTTGGCATAGATGGGTAGAAACCAAGAATGATGCTAAATGTCCCATGGTATGGAGGGCATTTCCCCTATGAAGCACAAAGCAAAGAAAAACACAAAGGCAGATCTATGTAGAATACAGTTCCTTTAGGTTTGCTGAATGGAGTCTTTTTAGTGTTAGGAAGGTCAAACAGATTTCATCTGGAGGTCTATGGTTTACACTGAGTCCACAGAGTCTTGGGTTGGCCAGCGTAGAGGGTTTAGAGCTTGTTCACTGTAGTTGAGCTGCTGCATGGCCAGCACATGGTATGCTTCATAAATATTTGCTGAATTAAGTAGTGTTATTGGGGATGTGGTGTCTAGGTTAGGAGACGGACTCAGTTAATTATCTGGCAAGCAGGGGCCAAAGAAAATCAATGTCAAGAAATTTAAGGGCAGGACAGAGTCAGAATGTCAGTGAGACTTCATGGAGTTGGTTGTCCAGGAGTAGCCTAATGTCTAGAGACTTGAGGGCTTCACCTGAGGCATTTCAAACTGAGACATCAACATGGTCGAGACTCCAAAGCCTGCAGAACTGGCTTTGACAATTATGCTGTCTAGCACTAAAAGTTTAGAACTACTAGTGGCTCTGGAGGAGCTCTGGAGAAGGTGGCTCATCAATACATCAAGAGCCAAGATCTCGACTTTCAAAGCCTGGTTCCTGGCTGAGTTTCTTGGTATCCTGGTCTCGCTCCCTCTTTATACTGTCTGTCTCTGTTTCCAGGTTAGCTTTCCTCAGGTTACTTCACTTCTCACACATCAACTCCTCATTCTAAAGCCTTCAACAACTTCCAGTGGTTTACCAAACTGAGTTCAAACTCTTTGCTTATACAAGCACTCAAAGGTCTTTATATTCTGGTCTCACCCCCTTCCTTGCCCTTCTCTTTTCTCTCCTGTGATCTTCTCAGCTCTTCCTATTCTATATTGCATCTCTTCCTCACTCTCCTCCCTGCATAGCTTTGGCCAAGCTGGACTGTTCACAAAGGAGCACATGCTCTTCCTCCTCAGTACTGTGGCCCTGGAGTAAATAAGCAATGCTGTCCAGTGGCCACCATATCACCCTGATGTGGCTAACCTCAGTCTTGGGTGTTCTTTCTTTCCCTGTGTTCATTTTCTTAAGGGTCCTTCCACTCCCATAAAAATGGAAATCATTCACTACTAATGGAGTAAAAAATCTCAGAATAAATATCCACTCACTATCTACTTCTGGCATAGGGGATGGATACGAATTAAAGAGATAATGCTGTCTGTGGAATGCTTTCATCTTCCCGCAGTGAGCTACATTCCTTCAAAGCATTATTCAGATTTCACATTGGCTTCCACATGTGCTTAGCATAGCAAGGAAGTCCCAGCCTGCTGCAAGCAGGGACCTCAGTGCTTTGCTGAGCCAAAGTTGGGGCAAAGATAGATATTTAAGGTTCTGCAAATTCTCTTGAGTTTATTATTTAGCTTAGCTTAGAGTTTCCAGTTTAGTTGAAGCTCTTCTCTGCCGTGCTGCTATCCTGGGGCAGACAGGTGTTTCAGGAGATAGAGACTTTGAAGATGCTACTGAAACTCCAATTTTATAGAGGCTTTGATTAGGTATAGTAATCACCATTGTCCATTCAGGAAATAAATTTTCTTTTGAGGATGAAGAAAATAAGAGACTTTGGTCCTCAAAGAGAAAATGTGATGGGTATAGATGGTGGGAACGTTTATTATTTGGTCCAGAGTTTGCATGGCCTTGTTCATCAAATCCAAATCAATAAATGTAGGGAATACTCCTTGAAGATGGGAACACAATTAAAAGGACATTTTGCTTCCCACATACTACCTTTGCTCTGTACCTATAACTTAAGAGTTTAAAAAGGAGGGAGATAGGGGCTTCTAAAGTAGAGATAACTGCAGTTATCATTTTGATTCTAGCATCTACCAACTAATATGGGATTTTCACAACTTTTTTGAGGCTCCCTTTTCCAATCCTTTCTGAATTCTGGAGGTTTCTGGATATCTCTGGATTTGCATATTTATGGGCTGCTGCTTTCAGCTACCATACTGTATTCTCTGTGATCCTGCCACCACTGGGGATGCCTGCCTGTGTGGTGACTGTGACACTAGTCCCCAGGCTGTGGCCACAGGTATCTGTCTGAAGGGATCTAGGACCCTTCTAAACTGCATCAAGTTTCATGCTGAAGATCTGGGTGGAATCTCTTTCCCCAGTGTAGAAATTATCAATTACTGGGATAACAAAATAGTGCTGCTCATGTATCTAGAAACTAAAGAAGTTGTCTTGCTTTTTGTTCAGTTTTGTTTTTGCAAACAAGCCTTTCATTTCAATCCACTCTTCAGAAGATTCAGGTTTGGCTTTGCAGCCAATGCCTTGCTATATGAAAATGTTCAGCATCTCTCTCCTGGGCATTGGTTTTGGATCAAAATTTCAGGCATTTAATTCTTCCTTTTCTTAGGATGAATGCTTTCCCATGAGATAATGAGGTTTCTTATACAGATAGAAACCAAGGTAGTCATATCTCAGTTTGTGAAGTTGAACAGGGCTTAGGCCTGAGCTAGGATTCTTGCTACATACAGAAGATGACTCTTTTGCTTCCAGATATAGTGTAGACTAAAAACATCAATCATGAGGCTTATGGGTTTTAATCAGAACTTGTTTGATAGGAAGGGGAATCCACTGAGCTCACAAATCTATAGGTGACAGTGTGATGCAGGTGAGGGCTGAGAGAACTCATGGGAGCTAGGCCTGGCAACCTCTGGCCCAGCACGCTTCTCTCTTACATGCTGTACATGGTTCCTTTCTGCTTTTACAATCTCCTTTCTTTACTTCTCTGTTCATATGTGCCCCAAATGACTAACAGCCCAGGTTCATGAGTTTTCCATAGGTCTATTTAAATACAGCCCTAGTCAATTCTCATTTTTTGAGAAAGAAATGTGATGAGGCTCCATACTGGCCATTAGAAGGGTTTTGGCTTTGGTGTGGATGTCCACCCTGCCTGAATCAGCAGTTGCTCGCAGTATGTCATAAACATTGCCTTTTCCCCTCCAATAGGAGTTTTGAGAATAGGGTTGTAGGAGGGATAGTTACCTCCAGATGTGACTACTATGCTCTGAATGAGCAGGGCTTGGCTGCAAAGCTCCTTGAATTCCTTAACAGTCTTGCCCAAAGCCAATGCTCATAAAGGATTGTAGGAAGAGTGTTGAGTAAAAGAGTCCCTGTGGTCCCAGACAGTAGGATTGACATGGAAATCCACTGTGTTGTAAACTAGGTTTGCTATTCTAAAGGATAATGGCGAACCACTGAGCCAGAAGCCCGAAAACCTTCCTAATGATGAACTTAAAAAAGAATGAAGTGGCTAAGGGTATATCCACTCCTGCCAATACTGGGTTAATAGAGTTTCAGGAGAATCTTCTAATCCTCTGGATAGAATTTCCTTCTCAAGAGGACTTAGGCACTGAAAGAATAAATTACAGTAGGAGGAAGTTTGGGGTTTCCTTCAACTGAGTCTGCAGATTTTCTGCCTTTTAAAAACCACTGTGATTAACGGCTCTGAAATGTTTTTAATGAGTGCTTCAGTCTGGGTTTATACACCCTTGAAAGAGTTAAGCTTTCACCCAGGAGGCTGCAGAAGTGCATTAGCATGTGTGCTTATTCTTGCTGGAATCTTCAGCAGCAGAGTTTCTGTGTTTCAGCTAAGAGACAGCCAGCTCTTGGGTTTAGAGCTTTGAGACAGATCTGAGGGTATCAGTGAGCTCTGTTGATCAGAATGGGGAAGCGGTACGTTAGCATCTCCATGTATTTATAATGTGGGCATTGAACATTCCACTGTGGGCTGCCCTAGTGGCAGACATTGTGGGTACCCAAGAAGAAGGATATAAGAAAGGCCAGGAAGATGTTTTTATCTCTCGATGGATGATTAAGAATTTGTTTTTCTTGATGTAAGCATTCTCTTTCATTTTGGAACAATAGTGCCTGGGAAGAGGTGTGTAATTTATTTCATATACTTTAGTTTCCATTTGATACATGCCAGATAACCGTATAAGTACGTTACAGATTTTGACCCACTAGTTTTCATAACTAACCTGTGAAGTAGGTAAAATCATGCTTATTTACAGAATAAGACACTGAGGCTAGTAAATGATGGAGCTAGGATTTGAACCTAGGCAGTCTGGCTCCAGCCTCTATGCTCTTAAACCCTACACCATACACAGTGGTTCACATTGAGTTACTAATCTCCTAATTGGCCTAAATCATATAACTTTATGTCTCTGCCAGAATATAAGGAAGTGAGTTGGTGGAAGTACAATAGTAATGACTGTTCCTGGAGAAGACTGGGGAAGAGGGAATATAAAAAGTTAGATGAAGAGACATTCAAGAAGAATTAAGGAAGCCAGGCGTGGTGGCGCATGCTTGTAATCCCAGCATTTGGGAGGCTGAGACCGGAGGATCCGGGTTCGAGGCCAGCCTCAGCTACCTAGTGAAGCCTCTACAACATAGGGAGACCCTGTTTCAAAATAAAGAATAAAAAATAGGGCTGAGGGTATAGCTTGGAGGTAGAATGCCCCTGAGTTCAATCCCCAGTACCACACACACACACACACACACACACACAGAATTAAGGGATGTCAAGGACAAGATTCTAGGGGAAAATTCTGATTCATAACATTTTCACAACAAAATTGGATATATTTATGATATCAAGAGAACTTTCTCAAAATGGAAGGTATGAGCCTGGCATGGTGGTAATACACCTGCAATTCCAGTTCTTTGGAGGCTGAGACAGCAGGATCACAGGTTCAAGGACAGCCTCAGCAATGCCCTGAGACTCTCAGTAACCTAGTGAGACCCTGTTTAAAAACAAACAAACAAACAAAAACAGAACATAAAAGGGTATAGTTTAGAGGTAGAATGCCCCTGAGTTCAATCCTCAGTACCACAAAAATAAAAAACAAAACAAACAAAAATCCCAGAAGCTGCATAACATAGCTGATTAGCCACTATTGGTCCAATGTTCCCTGCACTGCACTGCAGTACTCAGATAACATGATGAACTTTGAGATGTAGACTTAGATTTGTTTCCTTTGCACATGCACTCATGTACTTTGTTCTTCCTTCTTTCAGTTGGTGACATCCATTGCCTTAGAGTTGATACAGAAAAAGTATACAATATTATGAGCTTGGACATATGTATACACTTATGACACCATCACCATAATTAAGATAATAAACATTATCAAAAGTTGCTTTGTGCCTCATTGCAATCTTTCCTTCTCTCTGAGCTTGTCTTGTTTTTCTAAGCAACTCCTCATCTACTTTCTGTCACTATATATTAGTTTGCATATTTTCTGGAATGGTTTTTTGTTTTTTTTTATTTTTTTAACTGTACAAACAACTACCAGTTATATTATAAAATTAAAGAAAATATCCTATTTGCAATAGAAATGCTTTTAAAAATATCTAGGAAAAAGCTTAGCAATAAATGTGAAAAATCTACACCAAGTAAACTTTAAAATACTACTAAGCAGTGGGGGGATACAGTGAATGAATAGGAAGATGAGCATTTTTTGAAACAGGAAGAATCAAATTATAAAGAAGTTATTTCTCGAGCCGGGCATGGTGGCGCATGCTTGTAACCCCAGCATTTGGGAGGCTGAGACCGGAGGATCTGGGTTCGCGGCCAGCCTCAGCTACCTAGTGAGGCACTCCGCAACTTAGTGAGACCTGGTTTTAAAATAAAGAATAGCCGGGCGTGGTGGCGCACGCTTGTAATCCCAGCATTCGGGAGGCTGAGACCGGAGGATCCGGGTTCGCGGCCAGCCTCAGCTACCTAGTGAGGCACTCTGCAACTTAGTGAGACCCGGTTTCAAAATAAAGAATAAAAAATAGGGCTGGGGGTATAGCTCGAAGGTAGAATGCCCCTGAGTTCCATCCCCAGTACTGCAAAAAAAAAAAAAAAAAAAAAAAAAAAAA
>PVLC010018726.1:0-31632 GCA_004027655.1 Graphiurus murinus
AAAAAATCTTGCATGAATGTTGCACTTTGTTTTCCCCAGATAGAGATCTTGGTGTCAATCAGAACACCCTGTAATTTGTTACCCACTGATGAAGTTACTTTCCCATTTGGAAACATTTATACTACCCTGAGATAAATGCCAGTGTTCTTCCATCTCACCAGATTGCTTTTAAAATTAAAACATATGCTCTACTTTATTAGAATTGCAATCTAGAATGCCAAACAATAGTAATACAAATCAGGATGTGATTAAGATTTAAATTATTAGGTATAGACAAAATCAAGAAAAGAGTCCAAGAAAGTCAACAGAGTATGAAATGGGGTTTGAATATACATAAATATGAATGGAAGTTATTTCTACTTGGTAAAGAAACAGCATGAACACACATCTTGACCAAAGCCAGTTAGAAATTCTAGTGGCAAAGCTGGGATTTAAAAAGAAGTAATAATCATATTTCCAGCCATTTGACAAGTCCTTTGAGCCTTACTTCCTCTCATTTGATCTAATACTTCATAGGACATTTTTGCTGGAGAAATGAACTGTTATACCTAGACTGCCTCGGGTTAGTTCTCTGCTATTAAATCTTTGGAAGAGGAGCGAGCATGAAAGGGCATCTAGGATTAGCAGAGCGGAGTTCTGAAGTTCCATTGTTTCTGAGTCCTGCTCTTCTGATACAAGTATGTCTCTATTTCATCAGAGAGTTGTTGGTGCAAAGGAAGAGAAAGTGTGATGAGAAGAGAGAAACGAGCCCCACTGTGCTTAAATTATCCATTTGGGCCTCAAGATGAAAATACTGTGTAGGAGGTTCTTACTTGATACCAAAAATAAAGAGATATGAAGTCTTCTGGTACTCAGAGTCCACAAAGCAGCACCAGTGGCCTCACCTTTGTCATCTCTGTGTGGTTTTAGAAAATAAGAAAATGATATACTTGTGGACTTGGGAGATGAATGTTGTAGGACTCAGAAATAGCTGAGCCATGGAGGCAGCAAAGGCTTCTTGAGGAGTTATGAATCCCCTGCCTAGGACTCTAATTACTATTGTGGTGCCAGATCCCATTAGCGCAAACCAAAAAGGAGCTATAAATCCAATATCTTTCCCTCTTTCCAGATGAAAAAATCAGTCCCAATGTGGTTGGGGGAAAGGAGGGCCTAGCCCCAAACCATTAAGTTATTCTTATTTGCTCACATTAATTAAACACTCTTCTAGGAAGTTTATACTCCTATCCTCACTTCATAACAATCTCATGTGGTAGATACTATTATAATGACAGAGCGGCAGAACCCTGATTCAAATGCTGACTCCCCCCACTTACAACAATAGGTGACTTATTCAACCAATCTGTAACTAAGTTTCATTATTTTATGATGGAGGTAATAATATTGTCAATAGTAATAATATTTAATAATAAAACTAATAAATAAGCAAGTCATTTAACACAACAGTTGTATCTCCAATAGAGAAGCATTTCTAAGTGAATGTTAGACACCTGCTACTTCACCCATCTGGCATCTCTATCACTCCTTTTCCCAAGGAAACGGATTCCATGAGAGGAGAAAAGAAGAGGAATTTCTCTCCAATATTACCAACATGGGAAAGAAAGAGGGAGAAGTAATGTCTAGTACAATGGCTGGTACCCTGTTGAATTATGGGTGCCTACATGCCTCCCAGGAAGGTTCTTAGGTTGCTTTTATAATGGTAAAGCAGTGATAATAGTATTATCTCAAATGCAAGGCAGGCATAGGTTTCAGGTTTTAGAAGTAATGATTTAAATAAGGCAGCTCTGTTGGGGGCTCATGAATTTCTACTCACAGCCCTGCCCTCAGGCACCTCCTTGACCCTTTGGCATCCCTTGGAGGGCATGGAAATGTCAGCCAGTAGCCCTGGGTCCTTGCTCCTGACACAGATTTCATCCTACTTCCAGTAATTTAAGTGAAGGTTCCAGCTTTCCCCATGTGCATTACATGTCCGTCAGTACCACAACATACATCTCAGTATAAGCCATAGCAAAGAGATTGTGAATAGGTCATATTTTAATTTTTCTTTCCATACCGACAAATGACATGAGACTCCTTTGGGTGTACATTTGACACCCTCATGAATACAAAATGAATTTATTATGATTAGCGCTTTCACCTAGAATACGACATTAATTCAAAATGACTGATGGGCTACTTAAAATAAAGTAGTAACCTTTTCCTAAGGTGGCTAGGTGACCTCACATCCACTTCATTAGTAATATTCCCAGAACTGCATTTATGTAAATGAAAATGTATTATAAGGCTACTTCATCCCCTATAGTCAAGCACAACTCTCTTTTTATATCTTATACAAATCAAAACACGATTTTTTTTATTCAAATGTATTTTAAAGTATATTATTTCTATTTTCCTTGAAATATGAATACACTTGAAGCTGAAAAAATGCTCATTATCATTAAAAATATGCAATGATTAAATTTAAGTAATATTAAGAAGAACTATTTATACACATCTTGTTGTCAGAAATTATTGTTTATTTTTGTCTTGTATAAGTTAATGGTGAGTCTTGTTCACATGATTAAAATAATGCTTTCGTGAATGTGTAATATATTTATGGCAAAGAAATTTTAAGGTCATTTAATATAGACCCTTAATCATTCCTTTGGACTAACATTAGCAAAGAGAGTCTCTGCATCCTAGATTTCTGCTGTTTATTGCTATTTAGAAACTGCTCAATAGGTAAGAATAAGACTTTATTTTTTTTTAACTGCACACAGAAAAAAATAACTGGGAAGTTGCATAACATTGGGCTCTCACTGCTTTCCTACTGATTTTTTTTTTTAATGCAGTGTTCCCACAGACTGGTGATCTACTCATATCATTACAAACATGATAGAAAGCCTCTATCTTTCTAGCATGACTTTAATCAGCAACATGGAAAAAAAGAACTGACCTACCTGAACTGTACTCTATTTGAAACCACAGACTTTTATTTTAAAAATAACATGGACACTCTCCACTTCTTACTTGAGATGTAGACTGAGCTATAGTCTACAGTGTGGACTATGGAAGTTAACAAAAGCAATGGTGACAGTCTGTTGACCTCATCGTGTTGAATGGGGAGAACAGGATGTTCCTCAGCAAAGCTGTGGACCGGCGAATGGAAACAGCCACATATCCACACTGTGCTTCCAGCCCCTGGTCCACTCTATGCGTTTAATGGGGTATAATCTTGAGTAGATAATTTGATATCATAGTGTCTCCATTCTTTTCATTGAAAACAATAATTTCCATTTCATTCTGTAATGTCATGATGAGGAGAAGATCAGACACTGTGTGTGAAAGTATTTCCAAAAAGCATAGTGCAAAACAAAATCAATTATGAAATGCTAGTTAAACTCTTATCATTGTATAATGTAGGAAGTTTACATGCTAGAAATAATGGTCATTCATTAAGCACATATTTACTGAGAGATCTCAATGTGTTCTGGGAAGGATATAAAGATATAATTGATTATGTCCAGAAGAGAAGTGAAAACATACACCTAAATAACTGTACTATTTTCAAGTAAGGCACTGAGAAGTGGCATTGGTGAGTGAAATATTGTCAATGGAGAGTCATGATGGCTTGTGAAAGAAAGAAATCTTAGCAGCCACGGCGGTAACATGCCTGTAATTCCCATTTTGGGGAGGCTGATACAGGAGGATTGCAGGTGCCTCAGCAACTTGGTGAGGTTGTCTGCAACTTAGTAAGAACTTGTTTCAAATTAACGATAAAATAGGGCTGGGGTGTAGCTCAGAGACAGAATGTCCCTGGGTCAATCCCTAGTATCATAAAGAAGAAGGAAGAGAGGGAGGGAGGGAGAAAGGAAGGGAACAAGGAAGAAGCTTTTGATTTAGGCACAAGGAAGAGATGGAAAGGTGAGAACTCTAAGTAAAGAAACAGAATAGACACTAAAACTGGGTTTCCCCCAGTAAGGGGAAACTTCAAAGAGTTCTACTTAGCTCTAGATTAGTGTAGGTGATGGAAATTGGAGGAAAATATTCATTAGCACATATTTCCTGGGTGCCTGCTATGTGCCAAGCACTTTTCGACTTGTCTGAAAAACAGCAATTCCCAAAGCAGACCAAACCATGATCTTTCTGGAGTCTGCATTCTGGCAGTAATAAATATGTACCACAAAGTGTCTCTGGCCCATGATTTCTTTCCACAATTCTATTCTCCATAATTATTCCCCTTCTCCCAAAGTAGCCAAAGTACACATACACACACAGTGCGTGCGCACACACACACACACTTATTTTAAAGCAATGATATTAATGTAACCAAGATGCAAAACTCTGATTATATTTAAGGAACTGTGGCATTTCTCAAAAGATGGTAGGAGGGAAAGGGAGAAATGGGTTCGGATAGGGATAAAGAGTCAGAATTTTTCCAGTGGTGTTCAACACTGGATGCATATTAGAATTACCTAGGGAGCTTTAAAAAAAAATACTCAGGTCTGAACATTAACTCTTGAGCAATTAAACCAAACTCTCTGGAGGTCAGAGGTAGACATCATTATTTATTTTTAAAGTTCCTCAGGTAATTCAAAAGTGCAGGCAGATGGGGGACGACACTGATGTAATCAATACTCACTTTTTTTTTTTCTTTTGCTTTACTTCACTGTTTAGATAAATGGATAGATAACTTGCATTACCCCCCTTCAGCCTTTGTCATCATCCAGTTGAAAGTTCATAGAATTTTGGAGATGGGAAAGGCATCAGAATTTGTAGACAAATGAGAGAAACCTGAGGAAGTCAAACTGACAGACTTAAGGATTATTATTTGGAGGCAGTGTGAAGCTAAATAGGGCAAAGTTGAAATGAAACCATAGTTTCCTTGATGTGATTTTGATTTCCTAATCTGTAAAACTGAAAAATCATTACCTCTCTCCCTCCAACCTAACAGGGAGGGCTCTGGTTAGAATTATTGGAGACAGTATCAGTAAAAGTGCATTGTAAACTTAAAAGCTCTAACATAAATTTGAGTTATTTTTGTATCCTAACAATTGAATCAACATCCACAAGTAAAATCTAGTCCTGTGATACTGCATCCCAAGGAGTATCTTTACAATGCACTTAGCCATGGCAAGTAAAGCCAACTCTATTAGATGCATACATACAAATAAAGTCGGTTTTTACTATGTAAAATATTTATGTTATATTCCTTACCATCATGATTCCTTTGCAGAAACCCCACTGAAAATTCTTATTAAGAATGGCAGGAGAACTGAAGTAACCAATCAGCTGTGAACAATCTGGAGCACATTATGCTAATATAGTTTGAAGCCAAATAAGGCAGAGGGGGGAAGGAAACATGGGAGAAGAGAAAGCCTTAACAATTCATGAAGAAAACAGTAAATCTCACTGACATAAGATAAACTTCTTGGACACCAAGGCAATGAAAATGGTGTTGATCTATGTGTCCGCAGATGTGGCTCTAGGGTGTAATCTGTCCAGCTGCTCAATATCAGGACAGCCACATGGGCACCACCTCAGGGAAGATAAATAGGAAACCTCTTAGTCAGGGAGATAAACACAATTGCTGTCGCTCATTCTTACATGGAAAACCTGCTGATTGTCGCTGCTGGAGAGAGAAAGTACCTCTGAGATCTTCTGAGACATAGGGAGAAAAGATCTAGCCACAAATCCAAGGACCCCTGAGACACAGACAGCAATACGCTTTGTTTTTACTAATTTTCTCAAGATGAGTAAAGATATATCACTGGATTTTATTAGTTAATGCATGGAGCAAATTTAGAAGGGATAGTATAATCAGGAAACTAATAGTATGTGATATGTAAAATACTGTTTTGCATAATACCTACAAGCTAGCCTTTAAGGAAAGGAAGACCAAAAATATGAAAGTTTTGGGGGACATGGGTTGGTATCTCATCTAGCACTAAACCAATACCCCTGCCCTAATTACAACCACCCCAAATCAACTCAACCTTCATGCAGAAAGCCAGTTGTTATACTAGCCAGCAAGAAATAAAGAAAACAGAACTGTATTTTGAAGAGGATTTGATGAAAACTTGTTTTAAAAATAAAATCGTTAACCTTCTCAGAGATTTCAGACAAGCAATATGCTAAAATCAAGAAACATCCTGGATGTTCTAGGCAAAAACCATACTTTTGTTCTAGTTACTGAAGCCAAATATACTGCTCTTGATCACATGCATACTGCTTTTAGTAATTACAACATTAGGCACAATCCTAGACACCTTGAGGATGAAAAGGGAGATTCAGACACAGAATTATCTTTCAAAGAGCTTACAAGGTACCAAGAGGGATGTTAATGCAGGAAAAGCAGCAACACATAGTAGAAAATACATGCCCAGAAAGAAAAAGTATCATAGACAGTGGAGAAGGACTCCTTCTGAAAGGCTTGATCAAGAAGGGCTAAAGCCACTTCTGTTTGCCTGTCACTTGTCAGTTATGACTTGATCTAAATTCTCCTTGATTACCTCTCAGTAGAATAAATGATAGTAAGTTAATTCTCAAGAAATTTTTTTTCTCTTTACTTTCAACATTAACCCAATCCTAAAACTAAAGATCTAGAATAGTTTATAGTCTCTTAGCAGGTCTGGGTTATTTCTAACCTTATTTATGCACAGAGGAAGTATTTATTTCAGGGGTCCAGAGATGGGCTGCTCAGTTAATGGGATTATATGCCAAAGTACTTTGTGTGGGCACTTGTGTGTGTGTGTGTGTGTGTGTGTGTGTGTGTGTGTGTGTGTGTTTCATAGCTTTCATCAAAATGTTTCAAGACATGATCTGTATTCTTAATCCCTAGAGTGCAGTATCTATCAGATCAGTCTGGGGAGAGATGGAGATAAGTTATAGGTAGGCTCCCCAGGACCTAGATTGAAATAAGATCAGCACAGTCAGCCAATACCAAACCAGGTCTTCTCCCAACAAAGATGAAAATAATTCTTCCTTCATTTGGAATTGAGATTATTTCTTTGATCAAACTTTCACCTAGAAGAATGTATTTGTTGACATAGTGACATCTTTCTCAGATCCTATAATATGTATGTATTGACATGGTAATACTGTCTTCATATTAAATGACATTCAGATATACTACTGATTCTAAATTAAAATGACTAAAGCCATTAAATTTTAGAACATAATCCTAGTCTTTGTGTAACAGTATTGGCAACCATTTCCCAGTGGATTTTTTAGAGTTCTATAAGGTGGGTGTTGATGGTATCCAAAACAAGCATTAATAATCTTCACAGGAACAGAATGAATGGAAAGGAAGGAAGCTAAAATATTTCTGATTGGTATAATTGTAGTTTAATGTACTTTATTACATCCCTGGATTGACTTGTGCAAAGCATAAGAAAACAATCAAGTTCAGTGAACAAAAACCAAAATATCTAAAACTAGCTATTTATGTTGCATGCAGGTAATCACTAGTTGACTAACTGAATTTTTCATGCTCTAACCAGCTGTTTTGGCATTGTGTAGACACAGCCTGAATAATTCAATCTACCTTCTAGCAGTCCTAAATTAAAATGACAAAGTGTCTGTGCTTAGTAATAGTTTCTCAAGTTGATAACTTTGTAAACAAGTAGATGGTTGGCCCAGCTTCCCAAAATATAGACATTTCCCAGAGTAGATTGGTTTGCTCTGAAAAAAAAAGATAGCAGCTTCCTCATTTCCAAAGGGCATTGCAGAGACCCCAGAACTAGGCTGGCCACTTCTTCCTTTGTCTCTAGGTCCCACTTTTTGATGTATCATTTAAGTGGTACATAAATTTATTCTAAATGTCTTACCTCCATGTAGGTGTCTATCAGGAGAAATGAAAATGTCTGTTCCAAAGTTATCAAAAAAATCTTGATAGAAATTTTTATATTTAATTAAAAGAGAGAGAGAGAGAAATCAAATCATGTCACAGGCAGGTGGAAGGACACCGCAGGCAGGACTGTGTTTTCCAATGGCATCCAGCAAGATAATGAGTCCATGTCTATGGAAATTGATTCATTAATATTTCATCGAGGCAGCTTCAGAGCAATTCAAGAACCAGCTCCCAGGAATTCAATCAGTAAATTCAATGAGTTGTTGAGCTTAAAATACCAGGGGGGCAGAAATATACATATCTTTGGCATGTGTGCATATTTAAACATACTGATGTGACACATATATGCACATGAATGCAGGTGCATCTATTAAGATGAAGCACATGCAAGAGAATATTATTTCTAGGCTCAAATCCCAGTCTCACCTGCCTTTATTTCACTGCATTCTTTACTTAGGAGGAATTCCTCCCCCAGCCCAACCAAAAAAAAAAAGAACCTGCCTAATATGATTTTCCTTCTGCTCGGTATCAGCTTTTGAGGAAACAGTCAGCCACAACTAGTCTTAGTCTACTGATAATCCCTTCTATCAATTAACCAAATATAAAGATGGCTCCCAAGGACCCATGTGGAGATGGATAAAGAGGAGATCAAATGTTAATAGGAAAAGGGCTGCTAGTTTGGGTCAGAACAGTCAATTTACCCTGTGATATCCTTGTTGAAAAGGGCCAGTTAGGGAAATAGTTTCACATTATCATGTCGGCTAAGTAATTGGTCTTTGGGTGTTCCTAAACACCAACCTATAAATAATTTTATTTTCATTTTGGATCAATGTCTTCTAGCCCTTGTCTAACTAACCTGTATTGATGTCTTTTTAATTAAGCCATGCGTGACATGCTCGCTTGGCAGTGGGGCATACTGAGTGTGCATGCTAGGAATTCCAGATAAGGTAATTATGCTATTTGTCACTGTCATGATTAATGTGTGACAGCTGTTATGACAGCTGTGCCGCTGTTTTGTCACAATACTCTGTTCATCCATAACAAAATTAGCTGTCGTACTCAAAGGTACACACTGGCTGCTATTTCTTTCTGAAGTCAACAATAAGAAAATCGAGAGGGAATATTACATGAACTCTGTGACAAACAAGAAAAACGACATCTTTATTTTTTTTTCTTTAAATGATGATATAACCTGCCTGCATTGGAAATGCAGATAGCTCACCTCTAGCAAACAAGCTGTCACAAGGAGCCAATCCGCCACTAATCTAGCTAACAAGGTCTCAGTATGTGAGGGGTTTGCTTCATAATTTGAATCTGCCTTGTCAGGCAAGCCTTTTAGATGTTACCCAAATTAGCATTGGCTGGAACCGTTTCTGCCTGTCAAGGTGGGAACTTGCAAATGCAGAGTTATAATAGGAAGTGGAAGATTGACTCACCCTTTCCTTTGGGCGCCAGTCAAGTGGAGCAAAAGAGGCGTTTCTTACTCCATCTCCCTCAAGACAGCCGACTTTCCTCCCTCCTCCTGAACTCCTGCATCCTTAACCAGGATAGATGCTTTCAGGAGCTGACTCCAAATAAAGATGTAAATTGTCAGATGAAGGCAGTTATTAATGTTAAACAATATTGTTTCTTACAGAGCCCTAAAACTGGACCATAAAACCATAGAAGACACTGATGTGAAGAGACAGATGGCTACAATAATAGCGTCATTATTCTATAGCTTTGGGTGAAGTGGGTACTGCATATGTTCCATAAATTTAAGGGGGAAAAAGCTCACATAGATGTCTATTTATAATGAAAAAGAAACATTGTAACATCAGAGACCCTGAGAGACACAGAAAAAAAATATGTCATGTCACATATGCATATCTAAGTGAATGAATTTTATCTTTTAAAAATTAAAGACAGAACAGCTGTAACTTATTATTTTGCATCAAATAATTAGTTTGAGAAACTAACAATATAGTTACTGATAATTTAAGCAGCATATAATGTGCACTTTTAATAAGGGTGCTGTCTAAATCAGGCCCATCTGCACTCTCTCCCAGACCTTCTCTCCAAAAACAATCCTAGAACAGAAAAGTGAATTATTTCAAACAATTATAATGATCACAAAGGAACTGATACCACCTGCTGCCGACTCTTGGCTGTCATCAATGAAGGATTTAGTTAGAATATTTATTAACAATGACCCCAAACTTCTTCTGATTTGTCCCTGATTTCTCCAAGTGGGAAGAGCAAACCCTTTGCAAACTCAAACAATAAAAGGACAATGAAAATTCTGGGGGTCTACTTAACAGATTTTAAATGAGGACAACTGGGCTTTATTCAGCTCCACTAATGTGGTTTACTCTTTTGTGACAGACATATGAGCCCTTGGCTATTCCTTTCATTTTTGATGAGTGCCTCCTTTCCCCTTCAGTCAAAGGAGACCAGGAATATTTGTTGCCACATACAATTACTGAGCATATAACACTTAGCTTCTAGTTCACACAGGGCTTTCAGAGGAAGAGAAGGCTGTCTCTATGTGCTGAATGGTGCTACAGTCTTGGCTATTTAAAGAAAGCATCTTTGTTCATCTGTTTCCATTTGTCCTGAGAACTACCTGTTCAAAACCTGCTCAAATTCTAGGCCCATCTCCAAAGGCATCTTTCCTAAAGACTTTGAGGAAATTTCATTTCATTGAACATCCTAATTGTTTCCTTCTTCCTTTCTTTTGAACTCCCACCCTCCCATTTGCCGCTTAAATGTTTTCTTGTTTGATTTAGGCATAAACAAACCTATGACTGGGATAATGGTTCTTTGTGTGCTTTTCCTACCTTCGGACTCCCAGAGAGCAGGAAACATTCCTTAGAATCATCAGAATCTAGAATATTTACCTTATACATAGTAGATGCTGTTGTTCATACTCATAAGTAGGTCAATTACTGCATAATTGACTGTTGAGAATAAAATTTGTGTGTTGTAGTATTTGTATTCAAGCGATACTTAGGAATTTGGGAGCTAATATGAATGTAACATTTTATAAGTGAAAATGATATATTTAAACAGACAAAAGTTCCCGAGTGATCCCAGTCAAACCACTTTAACTTCAACCCAGAGGGATGTCAGATAATAGGACACCTGAAATCACACCGTAAGAAGGCTGCTAATTAGAGGGGGCGTTCCGACCAAAGAGATAACTTATTCTTATCTAGAGCCAGGGAGATCTATAGGATGTTTTTACTGTATGGCTGAAAAGGCACCAGTAGATATTCACAGGTAGTAACAAACAGAGTGCAATTTTTGCAGTTTTGTGGGAGGCAATTTTTGCAGAAGGCAATTACACTCGAGGATAATTGCACTCTGGCGTTCCACAGGTCTGTGAAATTAGTAATTAAGCGCAGAACCTACTAGAGCAATAGAATATGGTAGGTGGGCTGTGTGGAGCAATGGAAGCTGAAACTCAGGCTCTGCAATGAGGAGATAAACTAGTACCAGAACCCTGAAACACAGGGGTGGGAAGGCTCAAAGATGATGCATAATTAACGAAAAGGTGGAAGAAGACCCAATTCAAGGAAAACCAGTATGCACCAGAACCTGTGAGAAGTTGAATTTACTCTATAATTTTATTTTCTTCCATTCATTCATTCATTCATTCATTCATTCATTCATTCATTTTGTAGTACTAGGGATTGAACCCAGGGGCGTTCTACTTCTGAGCTATACCTCCAGCCCTATTTTTTTCTCCTTAAAACAGGATCTCACTGAGTTACTAAGGGCCTCACTAAGTTACTGAGACGGGCCTGTGGTACTCCTGCCTCAGCCTCCCAAGTACTGGGATTACAGGTGTAAGCCACCAAGTCCAGTCTATAACTTTATTTTTAGTTAACAATTTAATAACTTGAACATTGTATCTCATTAAGTAGACTCAGTTCCTTTATAGATATAGTTTAACCATTCGTGTTTAGAGGCATAAATTAACTAATGTTCTTAATGAGGGCATACCAAATCAGTGAACTGAATTCACAATTTCTGGAACCTCAATAAGTTAATATCATATTAAATTATTGAATAATGGTTTTTCCTCTTCTATATAACAGCCTTTGCATTTGCCTCTAAGAATTAATCTGATGGGTTCCTTTATGATCCAAGCTCAGAAAAAGATTTTTGAATGGCATCATCTATTTGTTTTCTCAGAATCCATTTTTAAGCTATAGACAAGATATTTCCATGACCAGTTAATCTAATTAAACATATGAAATTTTGTTAGCATCAACAAAACTCATATAGCACTAATTCATCCTTATCCTTGATGATGATGATAACAATAATAATAATAATAAAAAGAGAGCTAATAAATCAGTGTCCTATGTGACAGCCTTTCAGAAAGCTTTGCTAGGAGCAGGAGGGATCTTGGTGACAGCATAGAATTGGTTAAAGTTATAAGGTTTATTCAAAAGGTAAAACTAAAGAAATTGGGCATGTGGCACTTTACCTGGCTTGAGATGTGCGGCAATTCCATCCCTCAAATAATGAAATGGCTCTCTAAAGCTACACTTATCATATATGCCAAGCTGACCTTTTTAACACTTCTAATAAGTCCTCTAGTTCTGGGGACCTTGTTTCCACCTGATAATGAGAGTGCTCCATTCTTTCTCTCAGACCAATAATATGTTAAGTCCAAGTACCAAAGGTTCTCAGACTTCGCTGCACATTGGAACTACCTAGGGAGCTTTAAATAACACCGATGCCTAGGTCCTGCTCTCGGGTGTTCTGATTTAATTGGTCTGAGAGAGAGAGCACCGGGGCCATGGGATTTCTGGACACCCTCAAAGGATAGTCTAAAACACAGTCAAAGCTGAAAACCATTGCTACCGAGCTGAGCTGAATGCTTTGTCTTATCATTAATGTGTATATGTTCATATGATGATTTTGTTAAAATGCATATTTTCATCCAGTGGGTCTGGGGTGGGCCTGAGACCACATTTCTAACAAACTACTTGGTGTGCTGATGCCCCTGGTCTATAAACCAGAGTTGAATAGCAAGTATCTGGATGATTCTCACATTCCTGTCTATGTCTATGTTATTGACCATATGGAATCAATGGTGATGATTAGGTGGAATGAACTGTGTTTATGATCATAGTTCGACATTCTTTTCAAAGTATATCCCAATTAAATCTGAGTAATCCCAGTTATAGATAGGAGTAGGGTAAGGATATTAAGTAGGGAGAAACAGTTTTAATATGAAGATTCATAGATGTGTACACTTGGAATCAACTTATGTTTTCCTTAGCAGAAATGGTTTGCATTCAAAATGAATTTTTCATTTCTTTTTTAGAAACCACTTCAACACAAAATGTCCCAACATAGGCAAGACATATTGAAACATTATTATATTACTTGATTCAAACATGTTTATGCTTTTAATGTTTTGGGTAATTTTATTGTATTATAAAGCAGAAATTAATGCAATGGTATGTTGGTATGGATTCTCAGGACAATCTCATCTAAGGAAGCTTGTTCATCTAAATATTGCTTTGAAATAAGAAATTCTTCCTTTAGTCTTCATATTTCTCTAAATTAGTCAAAGTCTTTGGGCCTTAAACGTAAAACCAGCTGCTCAAAAAAAAAAGTTCACTGAAAAATTTTAACAAACATTTCAGAATTGAATGAATTTTAAAGAGTTTCGATTATAATAAAAATAATTTCTCCAATTTTTTCTTTGTACAAAAGGGATGAAGGAGCACCGAGGAAATGTGCTTATCTAGTACTATCTTCAGGGAAGAATTTTAAAACTATCTTCCACAATTTCACACCACCCCAAGCTAACACTATCCTTTCTCTAGAACAAGATTTAGCAAATGAAGACTCTTTAGCCAAATCCAATCCACTGCCTGCTTTTGTATAACCCACAAACGTCAGATAGTATATGCATTTTTAAATGGTTGGGGAAAATCAAAAGAGAGAATAATATTTTATGACCTATACAAGTTTAAAATTTAAATTTTAAGCCGGGCGTGGTGGCGCACGCTTGTAATCCCAGCATTCGGGAGGCTGAGACCGGAAGATCTGGGTTCGCGGCCAGCCTTAGCTACCTAGTGAGGCACTCCGCAACTTAGTGAGACTCGGTTTCAAAATAAAGATTAAAAAATAGGGCTGGGGGTATAGCTCGGAGGTAGAATGCCCCTGAGTTCAATCTCCAGTACCGCAAAAAAATAAAAATAAAAATAAAAATTTAAATTTTAGATGTTGCTAAAGATTTATTAGAACATAGCAAATGCCCCTTCACTTAAGCATTGTCTAAGGCTACTTTTGTGTTACAATGGCAGACTAAGTATTTGAAACAGATGTATGGCTCAGAAAGCCCAAAATACTTATTATTACCCTTCACAAAGTAAAAGCTTGCTGACCCCTTTTCTAGAGATACACTAATTTTCTTCACCTTCATTTTTACTTGAAATTGAAAATGTGCCCTTTTTGAAGGGTTCCCTAGTTTTAGCCCTGACCTCCTTCTCTTCTCCTCTCCTCTCCTCCCCTCTCCTTTCTCCTCTCTTCTTTCTCCCCTTTTTTCTTTTCTTTTCTCTTCTCATCTCTCTCTCTCCGCCCTCCCTCTCTCTTCTCCCTCTCCCTCTCTCTCTCTCTCTCTCTCTCTCTCTCTCTCTCTCTCTCTCTCTCTCTCTCTCTCTTTCTATTTGGTTTCCTTTGTATTTTACTTTCTCGCTTCCACTTGCTCTGACAACCAGGAAGTCTGAGCAACATCTGCTCCAGAAACAATCCTCTTTGCTTTTCCTGGCCAAAAGAATGGAGTTCTTTAAGAAAGGAACTGAAGCTTAGAAACAGAGAGGATCACCTTTCTCTGTTGTGCGCTGCCTCTTCTGGCACAGCTCCTGGCAGCCAGGGTCTCTAACATATGCTACAACTTTCCTCCTGGGCTTTCTGTGTAGAAAGCATTCCAAAAAGGAACAGACCTTTCTCTTGTTGCAATTTTCTGTCAAGAAAACTTGTGGCCAGAAAACAGGGAAAAACAACAACAACTTTTAGATCTTTCTCTGAGTACATATGAGAGGGATTCAGGATAACCTATCAAGTCTACAGAAAGCTTTCTTGTTTTAATTTAAGTAAAAAGTGTCTGGAGTATTAGCCTTGATGAAAAATAAGAATGTTCTATGTTCCTTTTCCCTAGAAAAATGACATTGTAAGAAGAGTACCCTCTGAAAATGTATGAAAGAGAAAGGGAGAGAAAAAAAGAAATAAAAGGAATGCCTTAAGCTTTCATGTTATGGGTAAGAGTTTGTAGATGGAGCTGTACTGATGACGGAAATTATGTTAGTGACTCTGAATTTCAGAAGCATCATCCATTTCCCTTGCAAAGACATTCTGGGACTATGATTGAATGACTCCAGAGAGAAAGATAGAAAAACTACAAGACTTGGACACCTTCCCCAGCAGCGTGGTGAAGTCAGAACAAAAGGAAAAGAGGAGCAAGGGAGAAAACTCAAACTCATCCTCAGGGACAATTCTGTTGTCATGCATGACCTCTAACCTTGCTGAATCTGAGTTCCTTCAACCATAGAGGGTAATGAAGCTTCTTGGACTTGCGTGGGGCTGCTCTGTGATTCAAATGTGATGATATGTGTTAGATGCACTTTGTTGATTGTAGAAAACTAATACCTTTTAAGATACTGGTTTTATTATCATTTATCTTGTGTACTCAGCTTCCTTTTAAAGTCCACAAATGCAAAAGTGTGTGTGTGTGTGTGTGTGTGTGTGTGTGTGTGTGTGTGTAAGTCAAAAACAATGGACCCAGAGTCAAAATGCCCAGAGTGGCCACTTCTAATTGACTCTCCTTTCAACGTGAAGTAACTAGGGCTTGACTGGATGGATAACTCTAAAGGCCGTTGTATTCTCAAAACCAAGTGGCAAATGTCTTCTGGGGAAGCAAAACCAACTCATTCTATAGTTCCTCAATCTCTTCCATTTGAAAGTGGTACCTGTAGTCTCATTGGGACATTGTTCTAAAATGAATAGAAGTGAAAGGAAAGTTGAACAAAAAGAATAATGTGTACTAAGAAGTATAGGCCTGCCAAAAGACAAAATTACAACACATTTAGTTATAGATCTAACCAGCTTTTATTCACAATTCACAAATTTGAGAAACCTCCATTCTGCAAGATAGAATGAAAGCTCTCACTATGTAATAGCAGAGCAGCAGTTGGTCTAAGGTGGCATAAGGAAACAAAATAATAGAGGAAAAGATGGTTGGGGTTAACATTAGGTTACCTCAGACTATTTCTTTGTAAGAGTTAAAGCAGAGAGGACTCCCTTATCTTGCTGGCCAAACGTGACCTGTTTGGATTTGGCTATTATGACCTCACTCCTGATTCTGCAGAAAGTCAGATAAACAACTTAGTTTCAGCTTGGTGGCATGGAATTTCAGCATGAGTGACTCAATTTTTGTTTGGTCTGTTGGACCTAGTGCAGAAGCTCAGTCAAAAACAAAAGCCTCCTATAAATTTTATTTAACGGGACTAAAGTAGACTCCTGTCTACCCCAAAGTATTATTCATGATCATGAACTATAATCATTATTTCCTTTGGTCTCAGTGGTTTTATGTTTCATTTGTGTTGTTGTTTACATCCAGGTGAAGAAGATCAAATAACCACTCTCAGGAAAAAACAACTTGAAATAACATATCTTGTGTGAAGGAACCACTTGGGTCTATTGGTATTTTAATATTATACTATGTATAAAGGTAAATACAGATATCATTACCAATTTTTTCATGAAAGAAAATGGTTTAACAGAGGTTAAAGAGCATTTTTCAAAATTACATGGTGGTTAAAAAGAATGAAATCGTGAAATAAACCAGACACATGAATACTCATGCATAGATGCAAAGAAGTTGATTCTTATCAAATAGAGAGTAGAATAGTGGTCACTAGTGGTTAAGAAGTATAGGTGGAAAAAAGAATAGACAGAGGGTAAATAGTATGTACCAGAATACTGTTAACACCAGAGGACTAAGTCCTAATGTTCTATAATACAATAGGGTGATGATAGTTCACAACAATTTATTATATACTTTTTAAAGAACCATAAGAGGTGAGTTTACAGTTTCTCAAACCAAAGAAATGATAAATATATAAGGAGACAGAAATGCTAATTACCCTGATTTGATAATTGCACATTGTATATTATCATACCATATCCCATAAATATGTAAAATTGTCTTCTGTCAATAAAAATAATAAATATCACTAAATAAATTACCTTGCATATTGAAAATGACATAAGTTTGTGCAAATCTAATCCCATAATTCTGGAATGATCACATGGGATCATAATCAGGTCTGTGAATATTTAATGAAAGTATTCATTTACCCAAAGACTCACAACATATGTACGAAACACCAATTATGTGTTATTCCTGCTTGGTATTAGGGATTCCTTGGGAACAATCATGGCCTCTTACATATAATGGATGTATACTCTCCATCCCAGCTACAGTGTTGTCCTTAACCCTGATTCTCATCAAGGGTGCCCTGGAAAAACTAGAACTAGTAACAGTGGTCTTCATACTTCATTCTCTGAGCCTCTTCTCCTATTGCAACTCATCCTTAGAAAACCTTCCCAGTACCTCTGGAATATAAGAAAAGGAAGCTAACTTCGCCACGCTCTAAAGAATAATGTTTATGCTGTAAATGACTTGTTTTACATTATGGTGCATTTTTTAACATCTAGAAAATACATTCCTACCTCTACACTAATAATGCTAAAATGAACACTAGGTTCTGCCAGAAATATCTCATACAAAAGACTTACATGTCTGATAATGGAGAAATTTAATGATAAAATATGGTAGATTCTTTTAGTGCACCACTAGGCAGATATTAATGTTGATAATAGCATGAAAAAATGCTTGAGTAATGGTAACTTGCTCCAGTAACCTGGAGGTAAAAACACAGCCACATCACATCTTTTTTTTTTATTATTCTGAGTTACTTAAAACCCCACAGGTCAGCCGGGCGTGGTGGCACACGCTTTTAATCCCAGTACTTGGGAGGCTGAGACTGGAAGTTCCGAGTCCGCAGCCAGCCTCAGCTACTTAGTGAGGCCCTTTTCAAAATATGGAATAAAAAATAGGACTGGGGGTGTACCTTAGAGGTAGAATGTCCCTAGGTTCAATCCCCAGTACTGAAAAAACAAAAACAAAACAAAACAAAAAATACCCACAGGCCTATATTGGCAGGCAGCCTGGTATTCTGCGTTGCTCCAGTCACAATGACATGGGTGAAAGGATTTCAATGGCTCCTCTGGAGGAGGAATCCATGAAACAGCCATGGCATCACCACTGGTGCTGATGAGCCGGGGTCTGCTGATACCAGACAAAGCACAGTGAGGCCTTGTCCATGCAGATCTCAAGGAGGCCACAGTGGCAGTCACAATTGACTTTAGATACTCAGTGTCCCGTGATGGTCTAGTCCTGATCTCTGTGCCAGACACTAGGCCTGGGACCAAATGAAGGCTTGGGATGAGGTCTGCCAAAACCAGACCTATTTTAGATCCATGTAGGAAATCTCCTGAAGCCCCAGCTTCCTTGCTTCCTTTCTTTCATCATGATTTCTCTTCTGTCACCAGTGTCCTCCTTTCTCACCAGGATCCTCAGAAAGGACACTGATTTCCTCCAGATTTCTCCAGTGTCAGATAGTAAGAAGAAAAGGCTGGGGTCTTGATCTCTTTGCTCTGACACCTCTGGACTTGCTTCAAAATCGATTCATAACATTCACAAAGTGTTAGGAATGAGGAGGCTTTGCTCAAGCAAAAAGACTCTGCTCTGCATTTCAGGGGCAGGCACATAATAAGCACTACAACAGACTGCACAAACCATTTCATAATAATCCACAATTTTTTTCTATAATAAGAAAATCTGTCCTAAGGTAACTTCTTGGCTCACCTTCTAGAAAAAGAAGAGGTTGCATTTTTAAAATCCATCCCATGGTAACTTTGTTACATGGATGATTTTTCTAAATAATTTTCAATAAGATAATATAACTGAGTATCCAATTTTAAGGGGATGAGTGGAATTTGGCAAGAGCCTATGAGGACTTTGCCTTTCCTCATAAGCTTACTTCATGAACAGGTGTCTAGGAAAGGAGAGAAAAATATGTCCTACTGACCTGGAGCAATGGTGTGGCACAAGCACCATCACAGCACCAGGGGTGATGCCTAATGAGGCAGAGTCTCCAGATGGTGCCCTTGGTACCAAGATGTCAAACTCATGTTACTTTAGGAACTATATCCAGAGAGGTTAAGAACTCAGGATGGGGCTGGAGGAAACCAGAACGGAAAAGGACAGGTAGCCCAACAGTGACACTGAAACTACAAGCCAGTGAGAACCTGGGAGAATGCGGTTAGCAATGACATATACCTGTGAAATAATCCCCAAATCACCAGATATGTGTGCTATGGTGAATACACATACATGACAGTCAACATGGTAAAAAAGAACAATATCTATGCATAAAATAGGAAGGAAATATATCAAAATAGTAATAGTTATTCACTCTCAATGATAGAAGTATAAGCCAGTCTCCTTTATTATTATTACTTATTTTTGTTGCTACTTTGCAAAATCTTCAAAAACATTGTGCATGGCTTTTAAACTTTTTAATTCGTTTACAATGAGTAGTTGATGTTCTTAATAGTTCTTTCTGAACTAGCCAATATAAAGAGCAATGTGGTCTCCCTTTGTTTTTAATAAAGATACATTTCTTTTTCATTATTTTTGAGTCACAGAAAAAAGCTATAAAGCTTGAATCCGCCTGTGTCTTAGTAGTTTTGTAAACTCATACTTGGCTTGGGTATTAATCAAACAGCACATAAATTGTTTGCATAATGGGAAAGGAAAGAATCTTAACATTATTAATTGAAATGCCTCATGTAGTTCGTAACTTTGAGCTAGAAACCAGGTTCCAGAAAACACAGTTCCAAAATCCATTGCCCTGCTTGCTACAAGACACCCATACTTGTTAGGTCATCAGGTAACTGCAAAGACACAAGGAAGATAAAGTTGTTGAAAAGTTGAAATAATCAAAAGTGAATAATAGAAGGTAGATCATCACAATATTGTCAAGTTATTTCCCTTTTTAATATTAATGACTGTTACTTTGCAGAATTAGAGATGAAGAATCCATCTCAAATTGGGAAAACAAAACAAAACTCTAATGAGAGAACTGCTATGGATACCATAGATATAGACTTTGCAGAATCACTTTATGTATGATATCTTATTTAATTACTACAATGATGTGTATATAGGACCACATGATAAACCTTGGAATGTTTTTAAATGCATTTATCCCTTGAGTTGATAGCAGCTCTCAGAATACAGGAGTATGACTGGACTACAGTTACTAATCCTGTTTTACAGATGGTAAATCTTAGACACAAAGAAGTTAAGTGACTTGCCCAAGCTCACTTGGCAAGAATTTGAACTCAAGTACTGATTCCAGAGCCCACATCCTGACCTACTCTGATAAGTCTTCTCTGCCACAGCCATGGCAGATGAGACCATATGAACCATCAAGGAGAACTTCTCGTAGAACTGTGGGGAAAAGGTGGTGGCTCCCTCCTCGTCTAGTCTCGCTGAGTCCCAAGAGTGTTGCCCCTGGTTTCTGTTGACCTTACCAAGGGTCAGTCAAAAAACACAGCATCAGAAAATGATGATCTGAGAGAAAGTGGCTTCCCCCATCTTCTATCTCCCATACACTGTCCATAAACTCCAGATTTCCCAGAATTTGTATTCAGAATCCACAGTACACAGGCATTCCGAGAAACCATAATTTTCAAGGTTTCAATTGTATGAGCCTCTAAACTCATCTCTCCACAACACTGTAATAGCCTAGGGATAGAATCAGTTTGACCAAGGACTGCAAGCAAAGAGGCAATTTAGCTCTATTTCAACTGACTGTGTAACTGTCATGGCCACAGTGTTAGGCAGGTGGTAAATTAGCTACTTGGAGAGGTCCTTTCATTCTTTCGGACCACTGAGGCATTAAAACCTCTCCAAGCATCTACCAGGAAATGTCATAAATGCTTGTGAGACTCTACTTGGGCACAATTTTAGGAAAACTACTTATTCCGGTTAACCTAATTAGAAGAAGTATAGCTTACTTGACTTTTTAAGACTCTAAGCCCAAGTACCATCTGAGTTTGGTAAACAAAATTTGGAATTGATTCTAATAGGTTTAGACACTAAGCTCTCACTGCCAATTTCTTCCAATTAAACAGAGAATATGAACAGATGAGAAATCAATCAAAATAAAATGAAACACCTTTGATCACCTTGGGTGGGATTTGAGAATAGGCCCATTTCTTTGTTGTCTTATATTATGCTACAGCATTACAAATTCTTCCTGAAACAAACTAGAAAAGTGAAATGGGTTCACATTTCCTCAGTGGAATGACAGGGAAGGGGGATATGTAATTATATTTAATTCTCCCCTGTTTCAAGAACATTATTGATATGATTCAGTTTCCAACTCTTTTAAGCAATAATATAACAAGTATGTAACACACACATTTACACACATGTACACACATTAGAAGACAGATATATCAGATGTTTCCATTTCACTATATTTTAGTTTTCAATTCAATAAACTTCTATTGTGCCTCTCTTAGAAATACTAAAAATTAAAAATCTTAATTCTTTCACATTTTCCATGTGGGTATATAGAAAAACAACACAAAGCCGGTGTGGTGATACACGCTTGTAATCCCAGCATTTGAGAGGCTGAGACTGGAGGTTCCGGGTTCGCGACCAGTCTCAGCTACCTAGTGAGGCATTCTGCAACTTAGTGAGACCCTGTTTCAAAATAAAGAATAAAAAATAGAGCTGGGGATGTAGCTTGGAGGTAGAATGCCCATGGGTTCCATCCCCAGTACCACAAAAATTAATTAATTAATTAATTAATTAAAGAATAAAAAATAGGGCTGGGGGTATAGCTCGGAGGTAGAATGCCCCTGAGTTCAATCCCCAGTACTGCAAAAAAAAAAAAAAAAAGCCAAGTTTGCAGGTTTCATACATTTCTTCTTCATTGTTTTTAGGTATAACTAGAGAAATGTGCCTGTAATGCCTGGAAAAGGGTAGTCTTTTAATATATGATAGCCCTTCCTTATCTGTAGGGGA
The DNA here is from genome assembly GCA_004027655.1 of Graphiurus murinus. Classification (NCBI taxonomy): domain Eukaryota; kingdom Metazoa; phylum Chordata; class Mammalia; order Rodentia; family Gliridae; genus Graphiurus; species Graphiurus murinus. The sequence goes on from PVLC010018726.1 coordinate 22,005, forward strand.
CACATTCTAGAACCCCCAGTACCCAGATGAAACTGTGGATAGTAATGAATCATATATATATATATATATATATATATATATATATATATATATATGCTACATTTTCTCCTATACATACCTGCCTATGATAAAATTTAATTTATAAGTTAGACATAGTGAAAGATTAACCACAGTAATAAATGATAAAATATAATAATTACAATAGCATAATGTGATGAACATCATTTAAAACTTATTAATTGTTTATTTATGGAATTTCCCATTTAATATTTTTGGACCATAGCTGACCATAGATAACTGAAACTGTGGAAAAAAAACTATAAATAAGAAAGAATTACTATATAGGTTTTTTTTTTTTTCTAGCATAGTAGAATGTAAAAAAAACAATGTATGAAACTCATAGGTGGAGCTGACTCTTCTAATTTCAATTAAACTGCTATAATTTCCCAGCTATTCTGAGCACAGGTAAATAGCTTGAGTATGTCTGATAATAACATTCACCTCATAAAGTTGCAGTGAGGATCCAGCAATGTGCCATAGCCAGGTCCCACAACTTGGGAGAAACAAGTATGTGTATTTCTTTTAAACTCTGCATTAGCTGGGCATGGTGGCAATGCTTGTAATTCCAGTACTTAGGAGGCTGAGACAGGAGGATTGCAGGTTCGAGGACAACTTCAACAAGTCGTGAAACTCCAACCAAGTAACACCCTGTTTCAAAATAAAAATAAAAAAATACAGCTGGAGTTGTAGTTCAGAGATAAAATGCCCCTGAGTTCAACCCCCAGTACCACAAAATAAATAAATAAACAAACAAACAAACAAACTTTGCATTCAATGACATCATGTTGGTAGCTTGAATTTATCCATGATTGGAATAGTTATCTCATAGAAATAAGAAAAGCTATAAATTAAAGCTTTTAAAAAAATTTTTGAGAGCCAGCTTACTAGCTCATACTAGAAATTAGATGAGTGCAAAATGTCTACCTCTTTTCCTGTCTGGAAGAGTTTGCAAAGACAACTTTGCTTCTGTTATCTAGAATGCTTTCAGTCATTGCAAGAACAATTTCACTTCATAATCAGGAATTCTTTGAGGTTGTTTACTTGCCAATGCTTTTGACAATCATGCAAGGTAATTTCTTAGCATGACCTTTGACTTCAATATTTAAATGCCAAGTAAAATTCTGTTCTCTTATTTTGAAGAATGGTGTTGCAAATTTGTCTCCAGTATCTCACACAAACACAGCTATTAAATACAGTGTGTGAGGTTTTTAATTCCCTGGGTTAAACTGAGGAGTTGGCAATTCTATTCAGCTTAAAACAGTATCACCAATCAGAGGGCTCTAGAGGGAGATCATAGTGCCTTCCTGCAACAGTTGGGAAACTAATGTGTTCCCAACAGACATAAAAATGCTACTAAAATTGTCTCACAGTGCAATTCAACACTGAACCAAAAAATCAGTGACAGGGAAGTTATCATAGATTCCACATGGACTCAAATGTACACCAGAAGATCCTGCACTTGGAAGCCACAGAACACTGACTTTCTAATGTGCAGGGTCATGTCAGGAATAGAGGCCATACAGCATTAGCCGTTCTCCTTCTTGTGACTGAGGCTACATTTCTTCATAAAATCCTAGAAGATGTCAGTCTCCCTTTTGATGCATAAGACTGTGAATAGCGACTAGAACTCTGTAGGTAAAATTTTGGAAATAGTTTTGTGCTTTATTCCTTCTACCTCCAGAAAGTAGTTGAGCTTGCACACAACTGAAATTTCGTTCAAGATATTTGAGAGCAGTTAGTCTTGGTAAGCAGTAACATAGCATGTTGCATCATGAAGAACAACATGGTTGTTGTCAAAAGACTGTCATCAATACTGTAATTCTTTTTTAATGTACTTTCATTTTTCTATACTTTTATTTGTACAATTTGACATCATAGGGAGATTCAAAGTGATACAAACCTACATGTACACATCACTTAGTGTACTACCTGCCCTCTTTCCAGCTCTTCCTCCCTCCACATACACATTAGTGAGATTGGTAGTGAAATTCTGTTATTCACATGTGATCTTGGGCAAATTCTTTGATTTCTCTAAAATTAAACTTTTTGCCTTTCTAGGAGGCATCACTGTAGTATCCATAAGAGGGTCAAATACTGAAAATATGTCATATACAGTTAACTACTGTACAAAATATAAAGTATTATTGCCTGGTTATTCTTGGTCACATCCTATCAAGAAGAAATGCCTCTTAGTACAACACCTCTAATTTAGCACTGGATGCAGTTTAGGAAGTCAAACTGCATCTCTGACATCATTCCAATGTTAATTCATAGAACAAAGAAGGAGGCAGCATTTCTAGCAATGAAAAGCTAGACTTTGGAGTCAGGCAGAACTGGACGCTATTCCAAGCTTAAAGTATGCAGTTATGTGACTTCTCTAAGTCTCAGCTTCTTCTTCTTTCAAATGAAGACCTTGAAAAGTCTTATCTCTTTAGGCTGTTTTGTTAAATAAGAGAATGGGTATAAAAGGGATCAGAATCATAGTTCTCAATAAATGCTAAACCCTTTTTCTGTTATTGCTGTTGTCATTTGAGTTTTGAAATTACTTAGACATAAAATATTCCTGATGCCCAGGACAAGAATCCCAAGAGGAAGTTAAAAAATTATGATCCAGTAATACCACTTCTGGGTATCTACCCATAAGAATGGAAACCAAACTATCAGACTGATGCATGTGTATCTATGTTTATAGTTGCACAATTCACAATTGCCAAACTATGGAAACAGCCAAGATATCCATCGACAGATGACTGGATTACAAAACTATGGGATATGTACACAATGGAATTTTACTCAGCCATAATGAACAAAATCATGTTATTTGCAGGGAAATGGATGCAACTGGAAAACATTATGTTAAGTGAGATTAGTCAGTCACAAAGAGTAAAAAAGCATATGTTCTCCCTAATATGTGGATGCTAGGGAGAAGATGGGGCATAAGAGGGACTCCAGATGAAAAAGGAGAAACCCTACATAAGCAAAGAAGTTGACTTAACTGAAGAGGATGAACGGGGGCGGGGGGCGGGGAGGGACACCCTAATGCACATGATGTACTTTCACAAATATGTCAAAATCAATCACTAAACTGAACTTGAGAAGGAGGGAGCATGAGGGAGTGGGGTGGGAATTGGGGAAGGGGTTAAATGAGAAATGTGTGCATATGTGCCTTTATCAGCTTGTACCTAACAAAGATGTATGATTATAATGCACCAATTATTATAAAAAATAATAAAAAAAATTTGACAGTGAGTCACAGATCCTAGAGCTCCAGAATTTAAATGAATGGCCAGTGGTGATAGCTAGGTTTGAACAGTAAAAGTAAAACACACCAACTTCATCTTCCTTCAGGCCTTTCCTCTTAAATTGTCTTTCATTTAAACTTTAAGAAATACCAGCAGGAAGATGATTCTACTTGTGAGTAAATTCTTCTCCTGGGAAGGGAAGGCCCTAAAGTATGAGTCAGATTCTGCCCAAGATGATGCTTGGGCAATCAAAGCTAAGTTTTGGGGGCAGTTTTGCTGACTAAAGTCCCAGCACATGGAAAGAGGGAAAGGAAATGTTAAGTTCCTGGTAAAGGTAGATAGGAAAGAAAGGTACAAACCAGTGTTAATCCAAGAAAGAAGATGAGAGAATTATTAGAAGCAGAATAGATACCAAAGATAAGGAAAGCATGCTCACCACTGTGGGCAGGTAGGGTAAAAGAAGGGGGGCCATGAGCAGGGAGGGGGTTGGAGGGACTTTTAAGGATAACTGTGCTGCTGGGTGAGGATCCTGCTAGAAATTAGTCTTTACCTTGTTTTAAGGTTGGAGGCAAGGAATACTGAAGGATTATGTGTTTACATCTTCTTTTTGTTACACCAAGGAATAAAAACAGACTGTCTTTTCAGAAAGTAAAATGTATTTTTTCATGTATGAGTATGCACTGGGCCAATCCTAGAAAGTCCTAGTATTTGACTTATTGACACAGAATCCAAGCTTTCTGTGTTCATGATTCTTCCTAGCTAAATCACTTTGGGACTCTGAAATAACTACTAGAAATGGCTGAAATTTTTAAAATACCCCAAATCACACAAAGACCTGAAAAAATTAGCATACTTTAACACAAGGATAAATAAACTAGAAGGACTAGCTACTATTTCTAAAAGCTTAAAATAAAACAAACAAAAAGACAAAAAAACAAAAACAAACAAAAAAGAAAAACTTACAAGCTCTGCTGTGGCTTGAATATGGTTTATTCCCATCAAAACTCATGCTGAGGCCTGGTCCCAATGCAATGATATTGAAAGAAGGTAGAGCCATTAAGAGGAATTAATGTCTTTCCTGTAAGACTTGATTAGTTCTGGCAGGAATAAATTAGTTCTGGTGAACATGGGTTATTATAAAGCAAGCCTGGCACTTCCCCTGAGTCTTTCCTCTATGCATGCCAGATTCCCTTCCATTCTTCACCATGAGATCCTCACCAAATGCTGAAGACATGTTGGAGCCATCCCCATTGGGCCTCTAGAACTGTGAGATAAATAAACCTCTTCTTTATAAATTATATAGCAACGGAAAACAGACTAAGAGAATTTCCAAACAAAAGAAAATTTCAATCTACTTTCTAATGTTCATCTTGACTCTTTTCTCCAAGGATCAAAATTCTCAAAAACAAAAATAAAAATCCTACCACACACACACACACACACACACACACACACACAAAATCTTCAAGTATTTCCAATACACAGGGCAAGAAGGAAACCTTTGTAATGTGGATCTGAAATAGTTCTTGCTTTATTCATAAGAAAGCACAGTGCTCATTACCAAAATGGAACAAGAGTCAGCTGTATGTGGAAGAGAACATCCAATGAATTGGGGTTAAAATTTATGATGGAATAATTTTTCTCACACATTTTTTCTAAGATTTCATGAGTTTACTCAGACAATAAGATTATAGCTTTTTTTGTGTGGGGGGGCACATTGCAGTGTTTTTACTCACAATGTCTCATAAAATCAGGCATGACTTAAAAAGACAGCACACAATATTAATTGTTGCATGCCCTGTTTAAAAACGTAAGCATAATGTTTAAATCTTAATTATGATTTATTCTTAATTAAGCAAAATTCTATCCATGTTCTGGTGAAATGTCAACTGTTTTGCCAATTACAACTGTTTGATGCATGAACGAATTAATGCTGTCTGCTCTGTGGATTTCTTTTTATTATCATATGGCTGAATTCTAGTTAAGAGGATAAAAGAAATCTAGAAGAATGGAGTATTTGAGGTATTGGAGGAATTTTAGAGCTCATCTTTCTGACTACTTTTAATTCCATGAAACTGAAGAAGTAAAAGGACTTATCCAAGTCTCTTCAGAAGAAACCGTTCAGATAATGAGAAAAGACAAAATGGTGCTAAAGTCGAGTTCTCCAATGTCACCCCAGCCAAATATCCTAAGTGATACCACTGCCAGTTAGTCCCACTCATATGGTCAGACCTTCTACAAAGTGACCATCCCCTACTCTGAAATATGAACAAACATCCAAGGAGTTGGGTCAGTCTCTCTCTCCCATTGCAAGACTCCGTTGCACTGGTCCCTGTGCCTACAGTGATGATCCTGAACAAAGTCTTCCTTCTCATGTGTTTGTAAGTATCATTAAATAATCATTTAACAGAGAATAGTGAGATGTTGACATAAGAATAGATCTAATATGGATCAGGGACAAAGAGAATCCTGGGATGGTGGTAAGTGAGTATTCAAAAGTGACAGTTGTGTTCCAAACCTGGAGGGCATCCTGTATAGACTGAAGCAGGTCAGAATGTCCTGAGAATGGTATCTTCAAGAAGATAAAAGGGTTAGGATAATGGATGTGAATGAAAATACTGAGAAGAGATTTAGGTAACTAGCACAATATACAGGATTTGACCCTTTAAAGTATACTGAAAAAATAATGAGCAAACAAAAAAAGAAAGGGGAAAATGATTCGATGTAAAAGGAAAAGGCAATTGTACTGGCAAGAAAATGTGATCATATTGTATCACATTACTGGTCTAAATGGTACACATGCTAATAATAATGTAAACACTAAATATGGACTGGCCAGACTATAATTTTGCCATATTAGGAAGATAGGGGGTGAGAAGTATCAGAGAGTAGTCAGTAAGGAAGAACACATCCTGGGAAGTTAACAAATAATGTGTAGAATAAAAATACAAAAAGAATAAGGTAAAAGAGTAGAAAGTGACTGCCTCTTGGTTTGGGGGGAGAGGATATCCAAAAAAGGAATCTGGGGCTCTCATTGGCCTTATCATATCCTGTAGAAATGACTGACCTTCATATGTATATATATATACATATGACAAAAGTGGAAGTTTTCTTTAAATAAGGAAAAAGTAAGAGATGAAATGTTAAGCAGAGAGAGGCATTTCCACCACAGAGGCTTCATGGGCAAAGGCTGTAATGTAGTCACGACATGGGGCAGTGGGAAGTTGCAATCCGAAATACATTGCTAAAAATAAATGGGGAAGTCACTAGATTTTTGCTTTTCTTCGTGTGTGTGTGTGTGTGTGTGTGTGTGTGTGTGTGTGTATGTGTGTGTATATTACTGGGTATTGAACCCAGGAGTGTTCTACCTCAAAGCCACACCTATTTTACTTTTTATTTTGAAACAGGGCCTCACTAAGTTGCTGACAGTCTCTCTTAAGTTGATGAGACTGGCTTTGAACCTGTAGTCCTCCTGTTTCAGCCTCCCAAGTACTGGGATTACAGGTGTACATCACCACGCCCAGCCAGATCTTTTCTTTTAAGTAACTTTTACTTCATCTACCACTGCAATGCGAGAAAGTAAAGAAGCATTGAGGATGCTGACAATCTGGGACACCAAGACTGTGCATAATACTTCCCTGGCACAGCTTGAAATAAAGCTGGACTGTGCAACTTGGTAGGATGCTCTAGCAATTTGAAAGAGGTGCAAAGTTTACAAATTATCAGTCAGCAGGGTTGCAGAGATCCTAGGAGAATCTTGCCTTTAAGAGTAAGCACCCTAGAACTAAGCAAGCCAAAACAAGCCCTTACATAGAAGAATCCAAATAAGTGACAATGCTTATCTGTTAGTCTGGAAGCCTGGCAGATGTGTGAGAATATAATTAAGTCGTTTTTATCAAAAGATTAGCTTAATTTAAGAAACCACCATTTTGTAATCCTGTATAAGCTTTCACCCTTTTGTAAAGTTAGCATTTCTTTAAAAACTGCAAATGCCAACCCCTCCCCTGACATCCTGTTCTAGCCAATGGCATGAAGACTGTGAAGCCATGCTCTCACCACACCAACAAAAGTAAGGTCCAGAAATTTTGCATTAGAAACAAAAGGCCCCGCAGACTCTGCCAGATGTGCTTGCATACCTGGCTTCCTTGGCAGCAAGACCCTTTTTGCAAAAAGTAAAATCACCTTGCCGAGCATTTTTCAAACAAGTATCTTTTCTTCTGACACCATGGAAATGTGTTTCTACCAGGCAGGCACATACTCGGGCTGGCTCAGATGCATGAGAAGGAAAAGGAACTGCTGTAGGGCTTCAGAACACCTGTGCTTCCCTGGTCAGTTAGAAGAGTTTTCTGGGGCCACAGGGGAAACTGCTGAAGTCGAGATAAGTAAGAGAGGTGTTTTGTTGCCTTCTTCTGGGTATTGAATTACCCATATTGTGCAAGATTTTTAAAAACTCAGTCATTAAGGTAAAAGAAAAAAGTCCAGCTTATAAAGGGGAAAACTGCAAACAAGTAATCAAAAATGAAAGGATGAAAATTAAGTTGTAAGTACTAGAAAAAGCAGAACACTATAACCAAGAATTTAAAACAAAATGTTTTGCAAGCTCTATGTGTATTTAAGAGGACAAACATCAAGGAAAAAATGTGTGCACTTATAATAATAACAGGGGGAATTAGAGACAATGGGAAAGGAAATAGCAGAGACACTAAACAATTGCTTGCAGCTGTCTTTACAACTATAAAAGACTAGAAATTTGTCCCATTTGGGGATCAGATTTCTTCCACTGAAAGTATGAGAATTCGGAAGTGGGTAGATAATAGTGGTACTGCTGATAAAGAAAGAGTATCTTTCATCTGATAAATCCAGACAAGAAGCATCAGAGGGGAATGGGAATGAAACAGCCAAGGTTTTTAAGGTTCCTTTTTGAACTTGTGTTATTTTCATAAAAAGGAAAGGGTTTAGATAGCAACTCTCAGACTTGCATGGAATTATCCCCCTTTTAACAAAGGTAACAACCAAATAGGCAGTTTGACTTTGGTGACAGAAGAACATTTAGAAAAGATGCACTCAGAAAGGAAATAGCACATGCATCTTGTCTTGATACATGAACTATCAGATTACAATCTACTCCCAAGATTCTATCTGAAAATGGTGAAAACATACAAGCATAATTGCAGCTACCCAAAGATAAAGAGGCTACCTTTGGTCCTGCCCCATAGCTTTGAAGCTTCAGTTCTATTTATTTAAAATTACTTTGATTTAATAATCTCTAGGCAATCATTATATTCACAATTGAATGCTAGAAGGAAAAGCAAACCATTTCAAGAAGTTTGGTTGGAGGTTTAGCATGATCTGGGAGGTCACACCACCAACTGTGATCTTGCATTGATTTATTTCCATTTTGATCAGAATATGTCCCTCTTTTTACCTTTTCCAACTATCTTTTTTAATACGTGTAATTGGTGCGTTGTAATTATACATCATCCTGAGGTATGGAGTGATAGGAGTGTACATGCACAACACTTGGCAGTGTTTCCTTCCAGGCCCCACTCCCTCCCTCCCTGTCCCCATACATGCCATTGAGATTGGCATTGGTAAATTCATATTCAAACATAGCATTATTTAAACTGTTACTTTCTTTATGTCTCTACCCTCCCTTCTCCTTCCCCGAAGCCCTCTCCATTGCTCCATTGGAGTTCCTGCTCCTCTGAGGTCTCTCTTGTTTCCCGATTTCTATCTAGTTCCACATATGAGTTCCACATACAACTATTTGCTTTCTGAGACTTTTTCCAACTATCATTAAACAGGAGTAGTGAGACTGGCTCAGTCCACAGAAATTTTAGAGGTATAATTGTGTAAATTACATTGACTCTACTATTTCCATTTTGTGAAGGAAAATATTTCTTTTACAGAGCTCATATCACTTTTTAGTTTTCTTTTAAGTTTTAGAATTATAGCAACATGACAATAAAACTACCCTGTTGAGAACTCAGGTTTAGAGTGTATGAAATAAGCAGTTGTACTTTCTTCCCTTTTGACTGCAAGCATTAAAGTTTTATGTCAATGAAATGACGGTCTTCAGTCATTCTCTGTTCCTCTCTCAACACAAGCACACATAGATGCACACACACATTTTTGAATTCAGTAATTGTGTCTGAACACCAGAAAAGTAAATTGTTAGGCTTAAAATTTTAATCTTAGAATAAATCTTTAATCTTATAAAACACTGATTATTCTATTTTTAAAAAATGTTTATTTCATTTCTGCTAAGTGAAACCTAGAAAAATGATAAGAATTGCTATGGATAGAATACCAAGTAATTTGAAAGA
>PVLC010018727.1:0-31626 GCA_004027655.1 Graphiurus murinus
GGAAGAAAGGAAGAGAAATGGAAGTGTGTTGGTTCTTCCACATTCAAATATTAACGTGAAATGTGGTATGGATTGAATATAGGTTGTGTTCTTAGAAATTTAATCCCCTTATGTTATATTAAGAAGATGAGACTTAATCTGACTATGGTACTTAGAGGGGGCCTTTACGAGGCAATTAGGGTTATATGAGGTAATCATGATGAGGTCCCCATGGTTGAATACTGGTGGCTTTGGAAGAAGAGGGAGAAAGACCAGGACACAAGTCATTCTTGTCTCTCACCATCTGATGTACCATGCTGTGTCAGGGCTCTGCCAGCAAAAAGGTCATCACCAGATGTGACCCCTTAACTCTGAACCAGAACCATGAGCCAAATTAAACCTCTCTTCTTTATATCTCTCCCAGCCTGTGGCATTGTGTTATTAACAACAGAAAATAGATGAAAAGTGCTTTGTTCTCTTGTATATTTCTCTTCTTAATTCTAACTTTCCCACTAGGAAATGTCTCTGTTGTTCCTCATAATTTGAAGGGGGGAAATTGGTTAGTTTTGTAGGTACTTTTTGGTAGGTACTTTTTGAAGTTACTTTCTTTGGTTGCTTGAGATTATACAATGACCTGCCCTCGCTGCTAACTGGGTTTTTGTTGGTGACCCAAATGGGATACTTTTCTGCTTTTTCATTTTCTTTCTTTTTTTTAAGTTTGGAACCTATTTGTGGTTTCTGGGACAGTGACTCCACTCCACAACTCCAATGTGGAGTGGTGTTCCATGTCCCCTTGTCTGGACTCAGTTTACGTATCACTTCTATCTGCTCCCCAGAGTTAGCAGTCCCCGCCCATATTGATCATTTAATTTTTTTTTCATTTTTTAGCTTTAAATACTTCAATATCTTCCTGTTGAGATTAAAATCCCTTAGAATTCTGTGGGTATTATTTACTTATTCTTATACTCTCTGGATTCATATGACTCATATAAATGTTAAAATAGTATTCATTTGACCCTGGTAATCTCTCATGGCTCTGTCAAACTCCTTGGTGATGTGTTTCAGTATCATTCTAATGACACTGAACTGTACAAATGTTTTTTCCCCATTTTAGGGATGAGGAGACCAAGACTCAGAAATACTAAGTCATTTGCCTTAGGTAACACAGCTTACAGGTACCAGAAACAAAAATTGATTCCATGACTTCTAACAGTGAATTTTTTCTTTCTATTTACAATGCCAAGATAAATCTATATAATATGAATCACAAATTATCAATTCTTTAAGTACTATACTTAAAAATGGAGAGTTTGAAGAAAAATCTGACCTATCCAGCCACTAGTTAGTACAATATAGATAAGAGAAATCCAGGCTCCACTGAAATGTTATTACCACATGTTTTATTAAAATATCCCAGGTTTTAACCTGAAAGGAAGCTGGTGATTAGTCTTCTCATTTCCAGTTTAAAATCCAATTGCTTCAACTTAATGGTTTGTCTATTAGTCATGCTAAGAATTTCCATTCATAACTCAGAAATAGCAAACAAATTTTTGAATTCTAAGTCAATCAACAACTACTTGTGTGACGCTGATAATTCATTGTTTACTCTGGGGCCTCTATTTCTCACATGTTCTCTTCAAGTTGGGGGGGGGAATCTAATTTGAGCACAATCGCAGTATATGCTTATCATCTTGCAATGAACTACATGTTTCTTTCTCCCCAACCTTCCTACGTTGAGTCCTAATCCCAAGTGATGGTATTTTGAGGTAGGGAATGGGGGCGTGCAGGTGGAGCCCTCCTGAGTGTGATTACAGCCCTTACCAAAAGGTGTGAGGGAGCTTGTTCGCTGCTTCTCTCATGTGGGATCTCAGCAAGAAGGCACCTCCATAAACTAGAAATGAGGACTCGCCAGACACCAAGTGCATTGCATCTTGTTATGTTTAGATATAGAATGTCCCCGGAAGAGCTCATGTTGTAAAGGTTCATAGTCGATGTATTTAAGTCATGAGGGTTCTAATCTCACAAGTGTATAAATCCTCTGTGGTGGATTTGCTGGGTGGTAACGTAGGCAGGTGGAATACAGATGGACACAGTGGGTCTCTGGGGGTGCAGCCTTAGGGACTGTGCTTTTGTCTTTGAATCCCTTTGCTTGCTGGCTCTCTTGCTTTCTGCATCTGTGATGCAAGAGAAGAGCCTTGCTCTCTCCCTCTCTCTGCTTCCTGCCGCCATCCTCTGAGCTCTGCAGACCCCAGCCTCACATGATTTGTGTGGCCAGTTGTCTTGGATCACAGCAGTGAGATTGCTGTCTGAAACACATCCTGATCTTGGACTCGCTAAACTCCAGAAGTGTTGTGTATAAGCCAACGGCCTATGGTACGTAACTATAGCAGCCCAGCCCGCAGCGCTCCACAGGAAGCTAAACCATCACCAGACGGTGTACTAAGCACGTGCTCAGAACATGAGCCCAATCTTTCAAAGCGTTGAGAAAAACCATCTGACAGGACCTGGGGTTTGCCTGGGCCTGTTGTAGAAAGGCTCACTATCCCCAGAATAGAACTTAGAAGGAAGGGCACTGCCAACAAAACTTCCCTGAGTCCTCCACCCCACCCTGCAGGGGTGCAAATTACTTTCTTAAGTATGTTTATATTCCCCAACCAGTTTCCTGGCTGAGGCCTTATTCTTTCTCCTTAGATGACTTTACATTTGCATGGCTTTCTTGTGGGTTGATTTTATATTTCAGTGCCTTTTAAACTATCTATGATGAAGGGTCTTTTAAAAAAAAATTCCAATCAATTTCACACTGATACTATCATAAAAATTTTTAAAAAGTTGCTTGGTGATGAAATTATAGCAATTATTTAAAATATAAAATTAAATATGTAAATATAAAATATCAAATTTTAGAACTTAAAAATAGGCGTTGATTTTTATTAGAGTCAATAGACATCACATTTATTGGTCAAGTTTTTGTAAAAACTTTAAAATTAATCCTTTTAATTTCAGTTCTTTGAATAGTAGAGACCACTAATCAACAGCTCATTTAGTGTTGGGATTGTACATTATCACCAGGAATTTGCAGCTAAAATAGCAGTGAGATACCATATCACCCTTACTAGAATGGCTAATATTGAGAAGACTGTCAATACTAAATATCAGAGGGATGATGGAGTACCTGGCACTCTTATATGTACTGCTGGTAGAACTGTTTTGGAAAAAAATTAAAAAGGGCTAAGGATATAGCTCAGAGGTAGAATGTCCCTAGGTTCAATCCCTAGTATCAAGAATAAAATGAAAAAGAAAAGAAAGAAAAAATAAAAAGAAAGAAAAATGGGTGTTATGTCTACCAAAAGATATCTTATTCATATATATTCACATTTTTCACATTTTCACACACACACACACACACACACACACACACACACACACACACACACGAATGCTTGCTTATAGCAGAACAATTCTTAATAACCTCCAAAGGAAATAACCTAAATATCCATCAACAGTACAATGGATAAGGAAATGGCAGTATATTATGATCATGGGATACTAAAGAGCAATTACAAAGTAAATTACAAATACACAACAGCTGGGTGTACCTCACGGTCTTTATCACAAATAGTTTAAGAGGCAGTAAAATATAAAATCAACTCAAAAGAAAGCAATATAGATTTAGTCATCTAAGGAGAAAGTAAGGGCCATGTGCCACCACATCCAACTACACACACTTTAAAAAGCAATTCATAGCCAGGTGTGGTGGCCCAGGCCTATAATCCCAGTACTTTGGAGGCTGAAACAAGAGGATCACAGGTTTGCGGCCAACTTCAGGATCTTAGTGAGGCCCTATTTCAAAAATAAAATAGGGCTGGGGGTGCAGCTCAGAGGTAGAAGACATATGGGTTCCATCCCTAGTACGAGAGAGAGAGAGAGAGAGAGAGAGAGAGAGAGAGGGAGAGAAGCCAGCCATTATCTCTCCTTCAGGGAAACGTTATTGGCAGTTCCTTCCCTCCTGTGTAAGTTCTTCTCTGGGGGCAGAAAGCCTTTCAACAACAGACCTAGTGTTAAAGAAGTTAGACCTCAAAGAAAAGGAACCACTGGGTTTTATTCACATAAGTTCACAAACAGGCAGAAGTAATTTACCATCAGAGAGGAAGCATTTCTAAATCACAACTTTAGGACCACTTTCCTGTGATTCTAAGTACTAATTCATTAACTATAAAAAATACTTTATAGTAACTAATTTTTCACATTTTTAGTTATTTTTCAAATAAATAATGTATATTCACTCTAGAAGATTCCAGACTTGGTTCAAACATGAAAGCAAAGATTTTAGTCAATCAACTAATAAATATGGTATATTTAGAAAACAGTTATAGCAACACATGGAATGTCCCCTAAGCCATTACTTCTCAAACAATATATGGTATAGAACAAGTATTTTGTTTATTTGCTTATTCTTATTTCCAGTTGTCACAAACACATTCATTGGAACTATGCATATAGCCATTTAATGTGGAGAATTGCTATTCAATCATAATTTTGTAGTCAAAACCAAAAAGTTATGAATAATATTTTTCATGTTAAACATTGAAATGCAAATGAAAAAACATTTTGAACAAATACCTATGTACATATCACTATTTGAAATGTTCAGTGTGAAAAATGAGCTTGCTTCTTCTTTGTTAGTTTAACTTAGGGTTGATGACAGTACAGTTTATAGAGAATGAGTTTCAACTGCTTCTATATTTTGTTTTAATAACAATCATATCAGAGAAAACAGTGTCACAGAGGTGCGCTACAGAAATAAAAGAGATATTAAAGCAATTTTAGCAAACTCAGAATATTTATTAGCTTTTATCCAAAAAAAATTATCTTTAATCCTTCATTAATAGTCAATTTTAACCATTTATTTTGCAAATTTATATCATCTTTGGGTGGAAGAAATAGATTCTAGATCCGAGAATTTTCTATATGTAGAAAAATAAAATTCAAGATGTTCTTTCATTTTCACAAATTGTTGTAACAAGTAACTTTCAAAGATGTGAAGTATCCATCACCTACTTCAATGACAGTGTAATGTCATAACAATTTATAGAAACACTATTATTCCAAGTTTCTAACTTCAATCTTCTTCTATTATAGAACAGAATTCTATTCTAGAATAGAGGAATTCTATTCTAAATTAGACTATTCTAGATTAGAATCCTATTCAAGAAAAGAAGTTTCTAACTTCTATTATTTTATAATTCATTTGTTTCTGTCATTTAAAAAATGTTACTTTCCTTTCTTGCAAGGAATATTAAGATCGTTAAAGAGCAGGGCATGGTGGCACATGCTTGTAATCCCAGCATTTGGGAGGCTGAGACCGAAGGATACGGGTTCGAGGCCAGCTTCAACTACCTAGTGAGGCACTCCGCAACCTAGTGAGACCCTGTTTCAAAATAAAGAATAAAAATAGGGCTGGTGGTATAGCGTGGAGGTAGAATGCCCCTGAGTTCAATCCCCAGTACCACCACCACCCCCCCCAAAAAAAGATCGTTAAAGTAACAAAGATATCAGATAAAAAGAAATTGTGGATGTCTTTCTTTACTATCTTTTAAAAGTTGGGAAACTGGTTTTTAATCTTGGTGAAACAACAACATTTTACTCCACAGTTTAAGCATTCTCGGCAGAATCTTCCCCTCAACAGCATCGTATCTCATTACTCAGAGCAGTCGTTCCCAACTAGCTTCCATATTGTAAAAGAATAAAGGCGATAACCTTGAATTGAACATGTTGGCCTCTTGGTCATTTGCAGCATTTCTTACCTCACTAAGCACACTGCTCATTCCTGCTGACGCCAGCAGAGCAAGCTGTTTACATTTACAGTAACCACTCCAAAGCAGTGTACTGTCATTGTAATCAGAATGCATTTCTATGCAAGACTTAACCAGAAAACCACGATGCAAACATTGATCAGGGGCTTGGATTCCATGGAGGTGTGAAATACCTCTAAAAGTTCCTAATGACTCTCAATTTCAGTACCAAGCTCACAACAGACAGGTAACGAATGGTCCACAGATCAGCCCTGGGTAATGGCTTTGTAAGCAACACTTCCCTAAGCGGTTAATCATACTTGGATAATCTGTATTGGTGGGGGACTGGGTGTAGTAAAGGAAAGCCTGCATAAACAAATTAATTCTAACTATTGTCACCACTCCCAACAGTTAGTGAAATCTAAAGTGACAACATGGAACGGTATTTGGCACAGCGTGGCACATTGGAAATACAGCGAGAATGTGCTGGGTCCTAGGAATGTTTCATTGAACTGTAGTTATTGATAGGGCCTGGGCGTGTTAAATAAATAATCTAGCTATTTATCAATCAGTGTAATATTAGATTGTAAGATATGATGCAGCCAGGAAGAATGTGTCTTTAAAATGATAATATAAATCTTCTCTTCTCGAGTAATGGAGTGTGCCATACTTTCCAGAGTTAATCTATTTTTGAAAAATAAAGCAGCTCCTCCAGTATCCACTATTAAGTACTCATCTCCTGCTTTCCCCATTTAGTTTTAGTCTCTTGGCCCTTTCTATCTCTTAGCTCTGCAGGCTACCTCTCATCCCAGCTCTGAGTGCCTGCTGCCTCCCCCACCTGGAGCCCTCTGCTGCTGGTTCTTGAAGAAGCTGCTTCTTTTCCATCCTAAGCTCCACTCAAATGTCCTTCAGGGATGACTTCATTCCACACGAGTCCAAAGGAGACACTCAGTCCCGCTCCCATCCCTCTTTCAAGTCTCTGCAAAGTATTTCTCACTGGTTACGTGTCTGTGTGTCTCTCTCTACCTAGAGCGCTAGAATGGCACTCTATTTGGAAAGCAACTTGATCTCTCCCATCCACTGTCATTTCACCCACATCTTGGACAGGACCTGGTCCACGGCCAGTCCTTGGTGGTTAGTTATTGACTGCATGAATTAGGCAGCTAGATAGAAATGAGCAGGTAGGGCAAGATTAGGACGCACCTGAGGGAAAGTTAAGCAGGCCCTCCTGGATGGAAACATAGGCCTTCCTACCTCCTTACAGTTACAGAGCCGCAAGGATATCAGGAGGCTAACCGCCCTGTGTCCATAACCCCTGCAGGGTTTCACTTCAGCACCATGGGAAAGATTTCAACATGGCGAGCATAGAGTGGATGTACTAAGCTGTGGTGTAAAAAGAGAGAGTGACCTCCCCAAATGTGTATGCACGAGGGGAAAGGTTTCCAGACTGAATAAAACTTGCAACATGGAAGACCCCATGTAGGTTTTTCCACTCCAGAAAGTGGCTCATTCCAGACCCTTTCTCTTGAACGAATCCCTTTGTTCTATGACAGTCTTCCACCCTGGGGGAACAAACTGTGCCAAACTCTAATCCTTTATTCACACCTTTCTCTGAAACCATATCCCTGCCTCCCTGAAGAAAACTCCTTCTTATGCTCTCTTATTTGTGCTCTCCATTTGAAATCTTTCTTGAGAGAAAAGCAACCAAGGAAGATATCTTGCCCTATGACAATTTATTTCTAGGAGAGATGAGCACCAGATAACAAGTGGGAAGTACGTGAAGGCCACAGCATGAGTGCAGAATTCTTTCCTTAAGCACTGGCTCTTGTGCTCAGGGCCATTGGAGACAGAGCTGGTTGGCATAGTCCCTGCTCAATGGTATCCGTCTACACTGGAGAAGTGTTGCATATACTAGCCACCATCAATCAGATCAGTATATGATAGGAGCCACAGAGAGCTATGAATTAGTCTCATAGTGCAGAGAAGAAACAATTAACTTTTGGCTTTACAGAGAGGGTGATATTTGTGCTGGGCCTTGATCGATGGCAGGAGAGTTTTAAAGGCAAGGGGTGCATGCCCATGAAGGCCTAACCGTAGCTGACAAACCCATGATTCTGCGTGAAGCCCAGCCCAGGGTCGTGCATGCATCAGGCTTAGATGACTGCAGAATAATGCAGCACCCGGACTCTCAGTGCCAACTTGCTGACACTGTTTTAGAGACATGTACATCAGAACTAGGTTAAGAGAAGGAACAAGAACACAGTTGCTCAGCTAGTTCTGAGCAGTCTTACTTGGCAGTGACTAATGTAAACAGTGTGTGCGATGTGGAGTTCTCTAGTCAATCAAACTGCCTGTGCCCAACGCCAGCCTCACCACCTACCAGCCGATGTCCCTGGGCAATTTACATACACTTTCTAAAGCCTCTGTTTCCTCCTTTACAAAAAAGGGAATAATACCTTCTTTAGGCAATACCTTCACTAAAGTATTTGGGGAAGATTAAATGAGATAATCCATGTAAAATAACTGACTCTCAACTAAAACAAACGCATGGCTGTACTCTCCCTTGGGGTCTCAGGGGCACTTCCAATCATTCTTAAAAGTTCGGTGATATCCAAAAACACTTGAACTTGTTAATTAATTTTAGATTAAAATATTAGCTAAATCCTTTTCAGAATGGTATAATTAATTAAGGGTTTATTGTTTATTTAACATTTATTTATTTATTTGCCACTGGGAATTGGGCATTCTACCTCCAAGCCACACCCCCAGCCCTATTTATTCATTCATTTATTCATTCATTCATTCATTTTGGAAACAGGGTCTCTCACTAAGTTGCTAAGGCTGACCTTGAACCTATGATCTTCCTGTCTCAGCCTCCCAAGTGCTGGGAATACAGGCATGTGCCATTGTGCCCAGTTTAACATATATTTATTTGTTGAGCACCTACTGTGTGCCAGGCACTATATTAGGCATGAGAGATAGAGCTATGAATGAAAAAGACAAAAATCCTTGTCTCCATGGACTCATAGTGAGCAAAGTAGATAATGAAACTGTAGATCTGCAAAACATATAGTAGATAAGTAATGACAAGTATTAAGAAGAAAAATAAAGCAACAAAATTGGAGAAGTGAGAGGAGGGCAAAGCCACGTAAATACACAGAGGAAAGCATGCCAAGGAGGACATCAGTTAAAAAGCCCTGAGACAAGCTGAGTGTGAGGAAGCATGCCTGGAAACCCATTATTTGGGAGACTGAAAGAGGAGGATCACAGGGTCAAGGCCAGCCTCAGCAACTTTGTGAGATCCTATTTCAAAATAAAAAAATAAAATAGAACTGGGGATGTAGTTCAGAGGTAGACTGCCTCTGGACTCAATTCCAGTAAAACACACACACACACACACAATAATAATAATAATAATAATAATAATAATAATAATAATAATAATAATGGTTAAGAATGGAAGTAGATGAAACCAAGTATGGTTTCTATAATCCTAGTACTTGGGAGGCTGACTGGTTCTAGGCTAGCCTCAGCAACTTATCAAGGCCCCATTTAAAAATAAAAAGGGTTGGGAATGTAGCTTAGAGGTAGAATGCCCCTGGGTTCAATCCCCAGTAGCCCCCCTCCCCTCCAAAATATCCCCGAGCAAGATCATTCCTGGTTTGCTCAGGAAACTGAGAAGGCCAGGGCAGCTGACTTGGAGTGAGCCAGGAGAGGGGGTGGGGAGATGGCGTGTGACTTCCCAAAGATGGGGGAGCAGACCTCATGAAATGCAGGAGGAGGGCCTGGCTTCAATGGGCTTCAGACACAGCAACTGGACTCCTTGAATACTAAAGCCACCTTCAAGGGGCTTTGTTTCAAGGGAAAAGAGAAAAATAAAGTAGTACCTGGAGAGGAAGCAGAGTCAAGAAGACTTGTTTGTTTGTTTTTAATTTAAGATGAGAAATAGCTGGGCATGGTGAGTCACGCCTATAATCCTAGTACATGAGGGACTGAGACAAGAGGATCACAGGCTCAAGGAGAGCGTCAGCAAGTAGCTAGACTCTCAGCAACCTAGCAAGATCCTACTTCAAAACAAAAAAATAAAAAAAGGCTGGGGGTGTAGTTCAGAGGTAGAATGCCCCTGAGTTCAATCCCCAGTAATACACACACACACTAACCGCATGTTTGTATACAGTTAGGAATTAGGGAGAGTTTCCTTGACAATATAGGAGAGCAGAAAAAGAATTCCTTCAACAAAGTCTTCAAGTAGCGAGGGAGTGGGAGACAGTGACCAGGTGGTGTGGCTGGCCTCAGCTGGTGTGCTAGTCAGCTTCCCATTACTGCAATGAATACCTGAGATAATCAACTCATTAAGACGAAGGGCTGAATTTAGCTCATGGTTTTAGAGGTTTCAGTCCAAGGTTGGTTGGCTCCATGACTTTTGGCTGGTGTCGAGGTCACACATCATGGCAGGAACACGTGGCAGAGCAAAGCCATCTACCTCATGCCCAGGAACAGAAAGAAAAAGAAAGAAGAGATCAGGATCCCACAGGCCCCTTTGAGAGGACACCTGAAATGACCTGACACCTTCCCACTAGGCTCCACTCCTTAAAGGTTCCACTGTCTCCCAAAGGTGCCAAAAGAGAGACTCAGCCTTCAGCACGTGTGTCTTTGAGGGAAATTCTAGATCCTAACGATGGAAGCTAGGGAAGTGGATGTTCCTTGTTATAACAGGAGAGAAGGGAAAGTACATGGCACAGACAAGCATGTAGATGCAGAGCGAGTTCTCTTCTGCTGGCTTCTATATCCTTAGTGATTTAGAGAGCATTGGAAAGACAGAAGGGATGGATAGCCACCTAGAGGCCTGAAGGGCAGAGGTGGCATTAAAGAGTCCCTGTGGTCACTCATCAGCCACCTAAAGTAAGTGCAATTGGAGTTATATGGGGTGGGGGAGGGGTGTTCCCGTCGTTCTTCAGTCACACATAAAATGTACACATAGAGGGAAAAGGTGTCCTTGAAAGAGAAGGTATCTAAATTTGATACAAAGAAGAAATGATCCAGATAATGGTGGCACACTCCTGTAATCCTAGTACTTAGACAGCTGAGACAGGAAAAGCACAGGTTCAAGGCCAGCCTCAGCAATGTAGCAAGACTCTCGGCATCCTAGCAAGACTCTTTTTAAAAATAAAATAAAATAAAAATAAAAAGGTCTTTGGTGTAGCTTGGAGGGAGAATGCCCCTGGGTTCGATCCCCAGTACCACAAAAATAAAGAAAGAAAAAGGAGACAAAATTCTCAAGAAAAATGATCAGTTCTGAGAGATCTGACTTCTACCATTAGTGAACTCTAATAATCAGGAAGAAGTGGAGGCAATAGCTGAGATATTCACAGCTCAGATGTTTTATTAAAAATTCAGTGGGAAAAATTTCCCTCAGATTAAGTGGAAAATTTTAATTATTCATATCACCTGCTAATGGGAAATGTTAAAGTTTTAGGCATATGAACCCAATTTAAATAATTCAAATTCTTTCATTAATCCTTAACATATCCTTGATGGATTTTTTTTTCAAAACAATTTATATGTGAATCTCACCCAGAAGTTTAAAGCACTTTATACATCTTATTTGATGAGCCAAATAGTCCCACAGGGGAGGTAGCCAAATCAGGAATTATCTCAATTTTAGAGAAAAACACTTTAGCAGTTAAGTCACCAACTGGAGGTCCCTGGGCTATTTAAGTCTCAAATCTGAGATTTGAACCACATTAAAAACATCACCTCTCTGTCTCATAAAGATGCAGATATTGTGGTGGAAATGAATTTCAGGAGACACTTAGATGCTGCAAACATGGACAACTGTGTCTGGATCCCCAAGCTGTAGACTTTGATCAGTTGCCCATCAGCCCCACTGGCTTTTCTCTGCTGTTCCAGTTCTAGGGCTTTGAGAACAGGCAGCGTCTAGAGTCACTGTGGCCCAGACCCAGGGAAACAAGCTTCAAGAAGCCCAGGATCCCACGTGGGCCTGAGCTGGCTGCCTACCTGAGTATTTATTCCCCCTTTATTCCTTACTAATTGAAATACTGATTTTTATCTCAGCATGTAGCTGAGTGGAGAATAACAAATACATCCCTGTTACCTTCTTTGCAGCCAGGTGAGGCAATATTACTAAGTTTGGGCCATTAAAATAAAAGCAGAAAGGCATGGCAACTTTTAGGAAGTCTCCTTAAGACAGCTGCTTCTCTTGGCCTTTTCTTATCTCTGCCTTGCTGCCTGGAAGGATGCTCTGAATGGTGATGCTATAGTGGCCATACTGGGCCGTGAGGTTGTAGGGATTGCTCATGTTATGTGGCATTTGGCACTTACAGGCTCTGACCTTTCTTGGTGAAATCTGACCCCTCAGACCTAGGGAAGCCGGTGGGTGGGTCAAGGAAAGGCCTACCTCCCTCCCCCGCAGCTATAGGAGGTCTGCTCCCATTGGCTCCCCCTCCCCAGCTTCACCTCCCTACCTGACCTGCCCATATATTCTATTGTGTGTTCCAATAAAGTTGAGTTCCTGCGGCGCTGCCTGACCGCTGACTGGACTACCGGCCGGTGCTGGTTTTTGGGGGGCTTCCCCGACTCCCCAGGGTGGTGGGCCCGGCCGCGACACTCTCCCTCTCGCTCGGCCCCGACGGGCAAAGCGGTTGGTCTGCTTTGCCCTACCCCGTGTGGCGTGGGAGGCGACATCGGTTGCGTGGAACGCTACATGAGGTTGAGGGGGCCACAGCCTAGCCAGGATGGCACGGTGATATCAAAGTCCCTTGACAAATATCTAGCAAATTCATGAAGCCACCAATCCAGACCTGGACCATTTATCTTAACCTT
Source organism: Graphiurus murinus (assembly GCA_004027655.1). Lineage (NCBI taxonomy): Eukaryota > Metazoa > Chordata > Mammalia > Rodentia > Gliridae > Graphiurus > Graphiurus murinus. Next base: position 12,615 of record PVLC010018727.1, read on the forward strand.
CTTTACAAGTAAGACAAATTTCTACCTTGTATAAGCCACGGCTCTCCCCTGCCCCTCTTTACACTAGTGAATATGCCAGTTAAAATGCATTGATTAGTCCTGGAAAGAGATCTAGGATTAGTCAACAGTGACAAGAACAGAAAATCTGGGAAGGGGAGAATTCGCCCCTTGTACCATGAGTGTTCCTGCCTTGATCTCATTGTCTCGGTGGTTTCCCACTTCCTCACAACCTGTTATGGTTTGGATCTGGAGTGCCACCGCCAAAGCACACATGTGTTGAACACCTGGTTCCCAGTGCTGCAGGGTTCAGAGGTGGGGAATGGCTGGAGAAGGGGGTCTCTGAGGCATGGCCTTGAGAACTATGTCTGTCCTGGGCCCCCTCCGTCTCTGTCTCTCTCTTTTTCTCTCTCCCTCTCTGCTTCCTGGCTACCATGAGCTGAGCAGCTTACCTCTAGATGACCTGCTGCCATGATGCTCTGTCTCCAAGCCGCTGACTGTGGACAGAACCTCTCAAGCCCTGAGTCAAATAAGCCTTCCTCTTCCAAGTTGTCCTTGCCAGGTATTCTGGTGATAGCAACACAAATCCAATACACAGCCTATGAACGCCATCCTAACAAGTGACTGCAGGCCCATTTGGGCATCTCAAATTAGTAAGGCATTATTAACTTTCTTTCCTACCCCTTCCTATCTTTTCAAAGCCCGGTCAGTCTATAGATCGCCTGCATCAAAATCTCCTGGAGAGTTTGTAAATTCGAGAGAGCCCCTTACCCAAACCCACACCTATGAAAACAGAATGTCTCTGGTGGGGCCTAGGAATCTGCATCTTTAACATGACCTCCACCAGGTTCTTTTTTTTTTTTTTTTTTTTTTTTTTTTTTTTGCGGTACTAGGGATTGAACTCAGGGGCATTCTACCTCCGAGCTATACCCCCAGCCCTATTTTATTCTTTATTTTGAAACCGGGTCTCACTAAGTTGCAGAGTGCCTCACTAGGTAGCTGAGGCTGGCCAAGAACCCGGATCCTCCAGTCTCAGCCTCCCAGATGCTGGGATTACAAGCGTGCGCCACCATGCCCGGCTTCTCCACCAGGTTCTTATGCCTCCTTAAATTGAAAACTGTTCCTGAATCTCCTCTTCTCTCTCTCTCTCTCTCTCTCTCTCTCTCTCTCTCTCTCTCTCTCTCTCTCTCTCTGTCTCTCTCTCTTTCTCTCTCTCTCTCTCTCTCATTTTTTGCCTATAACAATTATTTCTTTGTTTTTCACATCTGTATTCCCTGGTGCTTTATCTCTAGTGGGCTATAAATGTGCTTATGAATGAACATATCCTATATTTGCACACATGAGTTTTTATTTGTAAAGTTCTGTCGTGTGCACCACCTCACTCAATTCCTCTATCACTTCTTTGAAGTAGCAGGGCAGGGATTATTGTTCTGGTTTCACAGAGACCTAAGTAAGTCTGAGATGGTAGGTGTTCTATTTTACTCTTTCAGAGTTTGTAAAGAACTAAGATTCAAACTGGCCAAGGCCCTGTCATTCACGCCTGGTGACCCTGGTCAATCAAGAACATGCACTTATTGGAAGATCAACAAAGGCTTTATTCTTCTTCATAATATAAATATATATCTCATATACATTCATAATCAACTGCAAACAATTCATATCTTTGAAACTGACAACCAGTATCACCTGGGGTGGAAAACTTGTCATTCATTTTGCATGGAGATATAACCCAGAGACATGCAGATGTGCAGGGTGTATTTCAACATTTCTGTTGAGGCCAGCACAGATTTCTTTTTTGTATGCTGGAGACTGAACCCAGGGGCATGCTATACCCCCAACCTATTTATTATTATTATTACTATTATTACTACTACTATTATTATTATTATTATTTTTAAAAAAGTCTCACTAAGTTGCTGATGCTGGTCTCAAAACTGTGACCCTCCTGTCTCAGCCTCTCAGGCTTTACAGGAATTATAGGCATGTGCCACCGCACCTGGTGATAGCACAGATTTCTTGATCACTTACTAGATGCTGTGTTAGATCACAGGGCACAAAAACAAAATGAACAAATACAGCTCCCACCATTAAAGGATGAAAATTCTGGGTGTGTTCAAGAACAAATGTCTAGTTTAGGCAGTATATTAAAGTTCTAACATCTCAGGCTCCTTCAAACAGGAGACGTTAAAGATGCTGTGAGGCTTTTGCAGTGTTGGCAGTGCTAGAATCTGGGCGACAGACTACAATCCATTCTTGTAATTTTCAACTATGACCTCACAGTAGAGATAAAATAATGTGCTTCCAACATATGATGCTTTGTAAATATACATCTAACTTCAGAGGCAAATGTTTAGGATTGTGTGTTCAAAAATTTGCTTTACAGAAACATTTCTGATAGATGACGTCCCCCACTGCCAAAGCAACCACACAGGAAGTCACAGACAGATGGCAGTAACAGAAGCTCTAGGGAGCACGTAAGGATATTCCATATGGCATATTGTTTGGGGCTTAGGAAAGTAATTCTAACATCCAGAAATGAATTAAGCAGCAGTCACGTAGGAATGAAATCATCTTTTGTGACCTTCACTGCCATCCGGGAGTCCATCTCCCATCAGCACACAATGCAGCAAGAATAAGTACGACAGAGGAAGAGAAGGAGCAAAATCTAAAGTGAAATGAAATGCAAACCAAGCAGTCAGTGGCAGAACCACAAAGCTCGAGTGGGCTAGTGGAGCTAGGTTCCGGTGCCGACTACCAGCCAGAGGGGTGTTGAGATTTTACATGAACAGGGTTGGAATTTTGTCACAGGAACGATATTCTAGCTAGGTGATAAGCACTCTACAACTGCAGACCAAGTTTGGCCTGCTGTATGTTTCTGGGCAGTCCACGAGCTAAGAATGGATTTTACGTTTTGAAAGGATGGAAAAGCATCAGGAGAATATTTCATGACACATAAAAGTGTTATGAAATTCAAAGTCCTATTGGAACTTCCAAAGCTTTCAATAAAGTTTTATTGGAATGCAGCCATGCTCATTTGTGTATGCATTGTCTACAGCTGTTCTTGTGTATCAACGGAGAGCTGAATGGCTATGGCAGAGACAATTTGGCCTGCAGAGTCTGAAATATTTACTATCTACCCTCTATAGAAAGAGTTTGCTGGCCCTGTTCAAGCTCAATTTCCACAATTTAAAAATGAGAAACAGAGATCTTCTGTGTAGGGGTTTTGCCACAAAAATAGCTTCTGCAGTGCTGAGGACTGTGCACTCATGGCAAGGATTTGTTGTCTGGACTGGTCAGTGTTCTACGCCCCAGGTGGTTACCTTCACACTCATACAAGTGTCTGTCTTCTCCACTGGATTATAAGCTCTGCCAGGATAGAGGCTGAGTCAGACATGGTCATTTCTGAATCCACTGCAGTATCCTGATGCTCAGATATATGTGTTATGTATCAGTATGCTCCTTCTAATGTTAAAATTTTAGTTCTCTATATACTATGGTCAGAATGTTTCTCAAAATTCATGTGCTAGCCGGGCATGGTGGCGCACGCTTGTAATCCCAGCATTCGGGAGGCTGAGACCGGAGGATCCAGGTTCGCGGCCAGCCTCAGCTACCTAGTGAGGCCCTCCGCAACTTAGTGAGACTCGGTTTCAAAATAAAGAATAAAAAATAGGGCTGGGGGTGTAGCTCGGAGGTAGAACGCCCCTGAGTTCAATCCCCAGTACCGCAAAAAAAAAAAAAAAAAAAAATTCATGTGCTGACACTTAATGGACAATGTGACAGTATTAAGAGGTGGGGCCCTGACGAGGTGATTAAGTCATGAGGGTGGAATTCCTATGGATGGGACTGAGGTAGGATAGAAGAAATAAAAGAAACAGGTAGAAAAAAGACATAAAGGAGGGGGAAGGAAAGAAAAAATTTTAATTCAGAATTCTGCATGCTTTTCCAACCTTGTCTCTCCCTCAATCACCAGCACTCAGACTTCCTGGGGAATCTGTAAATCTTCAACAAAAATTCCCTTACCTGTGATAATTACCTTGTACGCTGTTAATTATTCTACCCCAAAAAATAGTTTAAGCAAAAGAGATACAATATCTGGAGAAATCTGTAATAGGAGACTTTCTAGCATTATCTTGTTTGTTTGTTTGGTTGGTTGGTTTTTCTTGTTTGTTGTTTTGTTTTGTTTTGTTTGTGGTACTGGGGATTGAATCCAGGGGTATTCTACCTCCAAGTTACACCCCCAGCCCTATTTTTATTCTTTATTTTGAAACAGGGCCTCACTAAGTTGTGGAGGGCCTTACTAAGTAGCTGAGGCTGGCCACTAATCCACATCCTCTGGTTTCAGCCTCCTAAGTACTGGACTTACAAGCGTGTGCCACCACGCCTGGCATTAGCATTATCTGTTGATCAAACAATGGAGACCACTTCAGTGATCCAGAAAATGAATAGATCACTATAAACTTCTTGTGATCACCAGACAAATGTGACCCTCACATACCTTCTCATGCCCACTCCTAATCAAGTTTCCTTTTTAAGAAGAGTCAGGGAGCCAGGCATGGTGGCGCACTATTGTAATCCCAGTACTTGGGAAGCTGAGACCAGAGGATCTGGGTTTGCAGCCAGCCTCAGCTACTTAGTGAGGCACTCCGCAACTTAGTGAGACCTTGTTTCAAAATAAAGAATAAAAATAGGGCTGGTGGTGTAGCTCAGAGGTACACCACCTGGGTTCAATCCCAGGTACTGCAAAAAAAAAAAAAAAAGGGATCCGAAAAGTCATTCCTTGCCCTCTTGAATGTGTATTCCTCACACTCCTGAATAAACCTCTGCACCTCTACTCAATCTCGCTGAAATTCCTTTCTATCACATATGTCAAGGGTCCCACTGCCCCTAAGTGAAGTTTCTCCCTGTCTCTCTCTGGAAACTCCTGAGACCCTCTTCCAGAGACATCTCTACTTCCATGACAGGATTATAATCCTATGATAAAGTATACTTTTCCCCCCTTCGATCCCTCACCATGTGAGGAGACAAATTTCTTCCCCTCTGGAGGACACAGCAACAAGGAGCCATCATGGAAGCAGAGAGCAGACCTCACCAGGAACGAAGTCTGCCGGTGACTTAACCTTGGACTTCCCAGCCTCCAGAACTGTGAGCAATTAATTTCTATTGTTTGTAAATTATCCAGTCTGTGGTGTTTTGTTATAGCCACACAAATGGGCTGACACAGTAACATAAGGTTTTACATTAATAAATTGCTTGACACAGTACCAAATTAGAGATGCATGAGAAGGTATGTGGTAAAAGGTGAGTCTCCTTGCCCGATCCCCCAACCACCCAGTTTCCCTTCCCAAAGACAAATGCTGCTATTGGTCTTTTGGATTTCGTTCCAAAAGGATCCATGCATAAGCATATATATTCCTTATTCTGTTTAGTGTTTGAAAATCACGCACATTGTTCTGTACCTTGTTATTCACTGAGAACACACTTTGGAACTGGTTTTGTACCAAAATATAAAGTAGCCATAAAATCTAAAAATAGTGGGAATATGTATTTAAAAATGACTCACTGAACCAGGTATGGTAGAGCATGCCAATAATTCCAGTATTTGAGAGGCTGGGACAGGAAAATCACAGGTTCAAGGCCAGCCTCAGAAACTTAGTGAGGCCCTCAGCAACTTAGAAAGATCCTGTTTCAAAATAAAAAATAGAAAGGGCTGGGGAAATAGGAAGTAGAATGCCCTGGGTTTGATCCCTAGTACCATACACACACACACACACACACACACACACACACACACACACACACACACATCTTACTGATATATATATATATATATATATATATATATATATATATAATAAAATAATGTAGATATGCTTTCAAACATTATAGGCAATATATGTATTGTGATAAAAATCCTAGATTCCTTTTTTTTTTTTTTGGTGCTGGGAATTGAATCCAGGGTCATTCTATCTCTGAACTACATCCCTATACCTATTTTATATCTGGAAATAGAGTCTCAGCAAGTTGCTGAAAACATCACAAAGTTGCTGAGGCTGTCTTTGAACCTGAGATCGTCCTATCTCAGCTTCACAAGTACTGGGTTTAAAAGCACGCACCACCACGTCCAGCTCTAGATTCCTTTTGAAACTCTTTCAACAGCCTCCTTCCTTCTCTTCCTCAAGGCTCCTGGCACTGGTAGCCCCTCCACGTTAGGACCTGGATTAAATGTCACCCAACATGGCATACATCTCAGCTTCCTGCTAAGAGCCCAGACAACTTAACTGAGAATTGTGATTCTTAACCAATGAAAAACCAGAGACAGGCAGAGTCAAGCAGTTAGGTTTCCTCCTTTCTCTCTCCCATGGACCACATGGAGATGCTACAGAGATGCTTGTAACGCCTGTGCTGCTGCCTGGCTTTCCACCCCGTTGGCCTCATCAGCTTCACCTTGCACCTTCTGCCTCATCCCCACCACACTGGGCTTGTACCTCTCCAATCTATTGTTAGCATTTCCTGCTAGAGAATCTGATCTAGGATGTATAGATCTGCCGCATTCTTTTTAAATAGTTTAACCAACCCTTTGATGCTGGACATTTAGGTCATCTCCCATTTTTGCAGGCACAAATATTTGAAGCATTAATTGATGTTGGACATCTATTCTTTTTGTATCATCTCCTATTTGGTGGCAACACATTACTGCAGAATTATTATTTTTGCCCTAAAAAATAAAAAGTAAACAGTTTTCAAAGAACTGGCACTTGTTCTTCCATGGGGAGTCATTTTCTGCCACTCATTTTTAAATTTCATGAGCTGGTAATCCTGATCTATTTATAATTCCCAGAGTTCTTTTAAACCTCCCCACCTTGGCACACACTATCCTGTTTGCCTGAAATGCCTCCCACAAACCATCTCCCCTGCAAACTCCTAATTGTCCTTCAGCCATAGTCTACGTGTCTAAGCTTCCTCCAACCCCCTTCCAGAGAGGGCTTTTCTGTGGTTTAACTCTACTCAGAATCATTTACCACTGCAGCAGTCATCTTGCTGGAAAGTCATCATTTGATCTTATTTTTGTTCCCTACTGGGCCATAAGTTCTCTGTAGACAGGAATAACATCTTTTACCTTTGAAATGTCAAGACTGTAAATGATCAACAGTTATCTAAAAATACAATGCCATACTTGCCCATAGAGATATCAGTAGTGAATTTGATGCCCTTTTTATGAACAGTATAAGCTTTTACCCATAGAGCAAATATTTTACTCTATAAATATGCTCCCCCCCCCCAAAAAAAAGCATGCATTCTTAAGGAGAGTATGGCTCAGATGAGACAGACCTAGGTTTGCATTGCTGCTCATTAACCTGGTATCTTGCACAACTTTCTGACTTTTAAATTCCTCACTGGTAAAGTGGCTGTAATAATACTTAGTGGTATGTTGACCATAAGGATTAAATGTAACAGCACATGTATGTCTATTGTCTTTCCTGTACCTGAAATAATTAGGATGCTCAAAAAGTGTTAAGTTGTCTTGTCTTTTCCCTCTTTCCATTGCCCTTCTTTTAGCATTGCATCTTTGTGTAAATTGCACAATCCCTTTTCATTTCCAAAGAATGTTAAGGCCTACAATAACAACGTCAAACACTTCGTATAGAGCTCCCTAGATGTCAAGCACTATTTGCTGTGCTTTACTATGTTGACTTGGTTTTTGACATTGACTACGGCTGTGCATTGGGAGTGTTACCCTTTGATGGTCTGAATTAGCCCTCAGAGCATTGAGAGGACAAACTATTTTTCATATTATCTTGGTATCCAGGGCTCACATATAAAGCTAGAGAGCCTCCCATGAGCTATTCTGTCTTACTCAAAATACAGATTAAGCATATACTTTATGGCATCATAAAAGCTACAATTAGGCCGGGTGTGATGGCGCACGCCTGTAATCTCAGTACTTGAGAGGCTGAGACCAGAGGATCACAGGTTCAAGGCCAGCCTCAGCAACTAAGTGAGGCCCTCAGCAACTTAGCAGGACCCTGTTACAAAATTTAAAAACTTAAAAAGGGATTGTAGCTCATAGGCATAATGTCTCTGGGCTCAGTACCACCACCACCAACAACAACAACAATAATATAAAAATGAAAGCTTTATTAAAAAGTTTATTTAAAAGGTTGGTTCTGTTATTTAAGAAGAAAAATGTTAAGTGAGTTGAAGTCATGGGGAAACTTTGGTACTTATAAGTTGGACTTTGATTTTATATTTAATTGCTTGGGGTGAGATGGGAGGGAGAAAGAAGGGCACACACCTGTTGTTTGGATCTTCTAGTACACTCACCAGCCCAGGAATTTCTCCAATGGCATTTGAAGATAAAGAGCCCAGATTGAGACCCAGACAGGACTTTCCTCCCAGGACCTGTGTGCTGAAGGACCAAGATCCTTCAGCACAGAAAAGCTATGGTTCTGCTGAGTCTAGCAGCCTTGGCCAAAGCTGCTGTGCCAAGCAGCGCTTGAGCTCTTTTCTTGCAAAACCAGGAAGCACAAAGTTTCCCAAGTCCTGTTTCTCCTCCTCTTCCTCCTTTTAGCCGTGTCCTTGCTTGCTTGTTGCAGGCAGTGTGTTGGCTGCCCAGCAGCCAGTCCCCTCACCTGACCCCTGCGAGCAGAACCTCATCAGTGGAAGCCCCTTCCTCTCAGGGCGGGGGGGGGGGGGGCGTCTCTTCCTGTCATGGGGGATTCATCATGTTTGGTCTAAGCCATCATGTTGTCTCATTCTCCTTTGATACTTTGGGGTAGAGGTGGCACGAGAGCCTGTTCTAGGTAAAGAGATCTAGGGGGGAGTTGGCTGAGGGAGTTCTCATCTAGATAAATAACAAGTCCTGAGAGATAAAGCCCTAATGTACTATTCCTGCCTCTTCATTCTCCCTTGGGAAAATGATGCGAAGCCAAAATACCTAAAGCTACAGCAGCCCTCTTATGACCATGAGGCAATGAGAACAAGAATTAGAAGCCAATAGCTGAGAACATTCTTCTCTGGGCAGAGCAGGAATCCTTGATGGCCTCGGGGAGCCTCAGAACAACCCCTAGGGTCACCTCCAGACTTCCTGTTCAGTAAAATTAAATGCTTTTTGAGTTTAGCTGATATTAACTTGGTTTGTTGCTCACTTGCCTGCCCCCAAAGTTGTCACAGATGTGCTTTCCTTCTACAGAACTTTTCATGTAATTCATTGTAAAAGATAGAAAGTCAGAAATATTAAAATATTGGGATTGTTTTCATTTCCTTTCCTCCATTTGCCTTGTTAGAAAAAGGATGCATTGGTAGGACAAATAGTGGAACAGGCCCGCAATAGATACTATTTAGTTGCTTTCATGTTAATAAAACATTAACAAGATTCTCATGTATTTATAGGATATGAACTGACATTAACATACATTTACCTTTTGCATCCTGATCAGAAAGAATGGGTATTAAGAGTTTGGTAGGTAAAGTAATTTCCTCCCAGGGCTGGGGGTTTAGCTCAGTGGTAGAGCACTTGCCTAGCATGTGTAAGGCCCTAGGTTCAATCCCCAGCACTAAGAAGAAGGGAGGAAGGAAGGAAGGAAGGAAGGAAGGAAGGAAGGAAGGAAGGAAGGGGAAAGGAAGGGAAGAAATAAAAATGACCTCCAAAGACGTACACATCTCAATGCCTGGAATCCATGAATATGTCACCTTCCATGGCAAAAGAGAATAATGCAGAAGATGGAATTAAGGTTGCTTATCAGTTATTTTACAACAGGGAACATATCTTGAATTACCTGGATCGGTCCAGTGTAATCACAATCATCCTTAAACGTGGAAGAGGAGGTGAAAGAGTTAAGAGTCAGTGCAATGCAATACAAGACAGATCCCTCGCCACCTCGGTCTTTGAAGAAGGAAGGGGGACATGAGCCATGGAATGCAGGTGGCCTCTGGAGGTTGAAAAAGCAGAAAAAACAGGCCCCCCTCTACAGCCTCCAGAAAGGAATGTGGTCCTGCCACATATTCATTTTAGCCCAGTGAGACCCACTGAGTATGTTTGGCCTCCAGAGCCACAAGGTGATACACTTTGTTAGTGTAAACCACTGACTTTGTGGCAATTTGTTATAGCAGCAGTAGGGAGCTTATACAAGGGAGAGGTGGGTACTGTGATGTACTAGCAAATATATTCCCATTCTGTCCAGACAACAAAACTATGAATTAGCACTATTATCTCTTTCTGATAAGGAAATTTAGACTAAGAGATTGTACTTAAGGTCATAAGCAGCAGAAATGACTGATTCCAGAGTCCATGTTCTTTCTGGAAAACCATGAGTGCCTCATCAGAAGACAGTCTCTAGGGTAGCAATTCCAAAACTTAGCTGCACATTTGAATCACCTGAAATCTTTAGAATATTCTGATACCTGCTTTCCATGCCCAGATACTCCCAGGATGCGCCTTTGACCATCAGAAAATGTAAAAAAAAAAAAAAAAAACCCAGGTTATTCTCATAGGCAGCAAAATGAGGCAACAACCATTCTGGAGGGAGGTACATAGTACCATGGTGTTATATAGTGACATTGAAGTTACTTTGGGGCTTTGGAATAGTGTTTCTATTGATTCCCACCTGGGCTGCTCAATAAGCTGAGCTGGGCATGTTAGTGCATGCCTGTAATCCGAGTACTTTGGAGGCTGAGACAGGAGGATCCCAGGTTCAAGGCCAGCTTTAGCAACTTAGCAAGACCTTCAGCAACTTAGATAGATCCTGTTTCAGAATAAAAAATAAAAAGAGCTGGGGGTGTAAATCAGAAGTAAAATGTCTCAGGGGTCAATCTAAAAGCAAGCAAGAAAGAGAGAGAGAGAGGAGGGAAAGAAGGGAAAGAGAGAAGAGGAGAGGAGAGAAGAGAAGAGAAAAGAAGAGAAGAGAAGAGAAGAGAAGAGAAGAGAAGAGAAGAGAAGAGAAGAGAAGAACAAACACTGGGGTTTACACAAATGGATCCAAATGGAGTGGGATAGGATTGATAAAATGTTAAAGCCCCCCAGATGACTCCAGTGTTTAATCAGGGCTAAATCCTCCTGTATCAGGAAAACACAATGCCAGCCTCACCACCCATCAATCATTTTGAAAACTGGAGTGCTGGTGCAGAGTCAAGGAGGCTTCATGGCACAGCTGAATGTGCCCAGCTGTCCCCGACCGGAAATGCTTGCACATACATACAGAACTTCTCTATCAGCATTGAGCAAGATCGGGTTGCTTTTGAAGAACAGCCAAGTGAACACTCGTAACCTAGGATTCATAAGAAATACAAACAAAAAATGTTTGAGGGTGTGTTTTAGAAAGAGTGTTATGAAGCCATGTTAAGCTGCTCTCGAGCAGGTGAGCCACACAAAATTGCTGTCCTTAAGGCTGACATCGCGCTGTGAAGGACCACTGAGGACAAGGACGTGTGCGCGGCACAACATTATCTCCCCATAGGTTTCCAATTGCAAAGGAGCGTCTCAGTGGAGAGTCCTGGCCATTGTTATCTAGTGATCACACGCAATGGAGACGCCCTGGCACTTTGTGAGTCCTGATGAGATGTGATATGAAGCACACAGGTCACCTAGGAAGTATTCAAGTCCAAGGAGTTTAACCTGAACCTTGACAAGCCTCTGGACTTGACTTCCAGCGGTCAGGAAGTACCTGGGCAAGAAGCCAGTGAATGGCCTCATGAGAAACAAGCAGGTGAATTCAGGACATGCGACTTATTTTCTACAAGACAGCTGGCCTGATCTCTTCAAAAGGATTTTTTTTTTCTTTTTGTGATACTAGGGATTAAGCCCAGGGGATTTTTCCTCCAAGCTACGCCCCCAGACCTATTTTTATTCTTTATTTTGAAACAGGGTCTTACTAAGTTGTGAAGGGCCTCACAAAGTAGCTGAGGCTGGCCACCAGCCTTCGATCCTCCTGTCTCAGCCTCCCAAGTACTGGGATTACAAGCGTGGGCCGCCACGTCCAGCTCAAAAGGATATTTTTTAAGTATACCATAATTTTAGCATAAAAGATAATAAAGAGCTCAGTGTGGTTGAACCTTCCTGCAATCCTGGTACTTAAGAGGCTGAGACAGAAGGATTGTAGGTTCAAGGCCAACCTAGGCAGCATAGCAAGATTCTCAGCAATCTAGAGAGACCCTGTTTCAAAACAAATAGTAAAAAAGGCTGGAGGTATAGCTCAGAGGCTTATCCTGCACAATTCATGTATGGAAGTCTGCCTTTTGGAATAACCTTCAGAACCTACTCTATATTCTCCCTCAGTGTGCACATACCTTTGTCCTTGAAGGGCATATTTAATCTGTGTGAACAGCCAGATCTCACTGAGGGTCACAGGTGGCAAATAAAATAATCACACAAGTGCAGGAATGCCCTTCCAGCCAAAAACAGAGCATGAGTATGCATGGTAATATTTATTTCCTGAAATAAGATGGCTCTAAAAAAAATCCATCTAAAATATTATTTAAAAATGTTTTAGACAGCCAGGCATGGTGCTGCACACCTATAATCCCAGTACAGACTGAGACAGGAGGAGGGCAGTTTCGAGGCCAGCCTCAGCAACTTAGGGAGGCCCTCAGCAACTTAGCAAGAACCTGTTTTAAAAAAAAGTAGGGGGAGGGGAACTGGAGGTGTAGCTTAGAGATAGAAATCTCCTGGATTCAGTTCCCAGAAATTCCCACCCCAAAAATGTTTTAGACAATGTTAGTGTCATTTGGAAAGCATTGTGAGATGAGCTTTTTAGATGGTTCATTCTTCTCTTGGATGTATAAGTTTGAGTACTGATTCTGAAGTCACTAGCAAAAAAATTTAAAGACATAAAACCTTTAGTAGCTCAATTTTCTCATCTGTAAAAAAATCGAATGCCTGCCTCAAACAGTTGCAAGGAATAAATGAGCTAGTATATGCATAGCACTTAAAACATGCCTGGCATCTAGTAAGTCTCAATAAATGTTGTCTGCTATTAGAAAGAGCAGGGCGTGGTGGCGCATGCTTGTAATCCCAGTACTTGGAGGCTGAGAGAGGCAGATCACAGGTCTGTGGCCAGCCTCAGCTATCAGCTACTTAATGAGGCCCTCTGCAACTTAGTGAGACCCTGTTCAAAATAAAGAATAAAAATAAAAATAGGGATGAGGGATATAGCTTGGAGCTGGAATTCCCCTGGGTTCAATCCCCAGTACTACAAAAAACAGTTCTTGATCTTTATCAGTGTACTATTTATCAGACATTCAGTCATATTACTTCTCAGTTACAGCTATGTATAGAACTTTTTTTTTTTTTTTTGCAGTTGTGGCAGGCCTTACTAAGTGGCTGACGCTGGCTGCAAACTTGTGTTCCTCCTGTCCCAGACTCCCAAGTACTGGAATTACAAGCATGCACCGCCATGCCTGGCTTTGTATAGAACTTTAAGATGGTCTTTTCCATTGCAAATGAAAGAAGCCTAAGTTGAAATAGCTTTAGTCAACAAAAGCAATATCATCTAGCGGGGAAGTCCAATGTTGGCTTCAGGTATGGCTAGATCCAGGATTAAAACAATGGCAGGCAGACTGTTTCTCCTCTCCATTGCTCAGCTCTCATTCTGCTTTGCTGATGGCTATGGCGACCTCTCTCCAGGAGGCAGGCAAGCTGTCCACTGACAGCTACATGACACCCCAAGCCTGAAGCACTATTGCCCACAGTCCCAGAGAAAGGGACCCTCTCAGACACATGTCAGAGCTTGGAGGTGACCCTGATCAAATTGCACAGAGAGAAGCACTGAGATTAGCAGTGCAGGAACCAAAGCCACCCCTGGGGCAGAAGCTTGAGAGTTCCTCCAGTCCTCCATGGATTGGAGCAGGAGGGTGACCCAGAGAAGCATGCAAACAAAGACATGTCCACTCTCGCAGAATTAAACATCCTGCTTCAGGCCATTCTACATGGATTTACTTATCCCGATAGTCACATTTCTGACGACACACTGTATGTCAGGAACTATACTCAGGGTTGCACATGAATGTAAACTGTATTAATAGCTGAGCGTGGTGAATTGGTTGAGATGTGCCACATTCGCGATTATGTATTTCAGACTTATTATCTTAATTTCCTAATAACTCCAGGAGGTATTATTATTATCTCCAGTTGGGGAAATTGAGACCCAGAAAACTTAGTCACCTGCCCAAAGTCACACTCCTTACTCAATGACAGAGCCAGAGTTTGGACTCAAGGCAATCTGACCCCAGAGCCCATATTCTACATGTTCTGGCCATTTGGTTCTTAATAAAGCCACTATATTAAAAATGAGGAAGCCAAAGCTGGGCGTGGTGGTGCATGCTTGTAATCCCAGCATTTGGGAGGCTGAGACTGGAGCATCTGGGTTTGCAGCCAGCCTCAGCTACCTAGTGAGGCACTCTACAACTTCGTGAGACCCTGTTTCAAAATAAAGAATAAAAAATAGGGCTGGGGGTGTAGCTCAGAGGTAGAATGCTCTGAGTTCAATCCCCAGTACCGAAAAAAAAAAAAAATGAGGAAGCCAGGCATGCTGGCATAGTACATGGGAGGCTGAGACAGGAGGGTGGCAGGTTTGAGGAGGCCAGCCTCAGCAACTTAGCAAGACCCTTAGCAATTTAGTGAGACCCTATTTTAAAATTAACCATAAAAAGTGTGGTGTATTTCAGAGTTAGAATGCCCCTGGTTTCAATCCCTAGTCTGGGGTGGGGGAGGAGGATGAGGAAATAAGACTTACAGAGGTTGAATTGCTCAAGGTCATGGTCAGGCACTGTGCAGCAACTGGGAGCAAGAGATGAAGACATGGCCCCCGCTGGCTGCAGTGTGTGGTTGTGCTGCTTCACACTGCACAGAGGTGCTGGCCATGGGGAAGAATGAGGGTTGAAATTCAACCCAAGCTCTGTTCCAAATCATAAGCCTGACCCTGCTGCATTGCACAAAGTCTTCTACTGGCCCAACCACATCTCTGATTAGCAAAGCCCCTAGAGAGGTTAGCAGGAGCCCTAGCCCAGTCGGGAAAAAACAAAACAAAACAAAAAAACAGACATTGATCACAAAGGAACCAACTAAGTACTGAGGAGGAGACTTCCCCAGAGAGCTAAGCGATGATGGAGCCCTTAGCTGCTCACCCTGCTCAGTCCAGACTGAAACAAATCCTGTAGCGCATCCGGTCTGCTCACAGGGCTGTTGAGCAAGTGGGTCTCACCTGACAGGGAGTGCTGGGCCCATGCAGAACGAGCTCTATGGATTCTCTCTGAGAAGAGCAAGCCCTGAACAGCCCAGGACCCATCTAGCAGCTTTGGCTTAATAAAAGCATCATCGTTCTTCCAAGACATTTCTAAGTGCAGAAAAGGTGTATTCAAGAGTGTGAAAACAGCTCAAATCCAATTACTCTGACCTAGAAACATAGAAATGCCTACAGCTATTTGAATAGCCATTGCTGCTTGCCTATCTATCCCATAATTATTCCCCTTATTCCCTATCAGAGCCTAATGCTCTGCAAAACTGGGCACCTATGCAATACACAGATCCCTTTCCAGCTCCAGGGGTAGATATTGATTAGCTGACTACCTTCTTAAAGGCAAATAGGAGTCGTTGTTACAAGTAGTTTATTTGGGAGGTGATCCCAGGAACTGCCTAGGAACCAGGCTTAGAGATGAAAGAAAGTGTATATAAAACATCAAGCACGAAGCCCTGATCATCATAGCCCTGTGATAGCAGCAATTATTACCTGAGATAATTCCCTCCTGGCTTAATAGAGAAATGTCTAGAGCCATGTAGGACCCGAGTCAGGTGTGTGCTAAAACTGATGGTATCTTCATGTCTAATCATGCCAGAGAAGGCTCATTTGCAACACATGCTAGGATGTGCAGCCCCTGGGGCCAACTGGCATTTTGAAACCCATGGCAGCAATGCCTGCTTCCTGGCAACAATGAATCAGTGCTCCAACGAAGGGAGAAGTTAATGGCAGGATTGGACTTGCCCTGTAGACCACGGGGCAATCTCCTCTTTCAGGGAGCAGAGAAAGACTCGGAGATTCTGCTCAATGTGAGTTGTCTCACTGTGCTTACTGGAACTTTTAAAACATAAATACATCCCTGATAAAGGGTGGGGAGAAAGGAGAAGGAATTTTAGTTGAGTACTTAAAATCCATACCATAGCAAGGAACCACAATCATTTCCTACTTTCCCTCATGTAATGAAGATTCACCCTGGCATAGGACTACCAGCCAGAGACTACATTCCCCAGCATGCCTTGCAGCTTGGCATGGTCATGTGACTATATTCCCACCAATGCAGGCTGAATGTACCACATCCTCCTCTTTAATTATATAGAAAAGCTTTTATTCTGAACATTAACTTAGGAAAAGGTGCCCCCTACATAGGTAAAGTTTGGGATGTCAAAGGGAAGATATTATGGGGACAGGGGGAGGCATCACACCTCATGGCTGCTCAGTCTTCCTCTGCCTCTGCTGCTGACTGCTACGTACTCACCTCAGGTAGCAAGGTTTCTTTCTCTTGTCCTCAGAAAGAGGTTGGAATCTCCTCCAAGCTGTGTGTCACAGTCTACAAAACCTAGTTCGGCATTCCTCAAAAAGATCCTGCAAGTCAGGTACAGTGGCGCATAACCTATAATTCCAGTACTTGGGAGGCTGAGAGAAGAGGATCACAGGTTTGAGGCCAGCCTCAGCAACTTAGTGAGGCTCTCAACAGCATAGCAAGACTCTGTTTCCAAATAAAAAATAATAGGGCTGGGGTGTAGCACAGAGGTAGAATGCCCCTGTATTCAATCCCCAGTAACACACACACACACACACACACACACACACACGAAAGACCCTGACCAGTGCTCCATGTTCAGTGACAGTAGAGGAGTCCAGGCTTTTATGCAAACCCTTTCTCTGAGAGATGGGGTTCCATCTGTGAGTAGCTTTGACTTTGATACCCACAGGTGCCCCTGCAGGCTCTCTCTTTAATGCACTTTGTTTACACTGCTTGTTTGGGGAATATAAACATGTTTTCCTGTGTTTTTTAAACTTTTCTAAAAACCATATTCAATAATGAATTTTGTATAAACATTTTTGTGTTTTTTCTTAAGTTCAACATGTTTACTATTTGTCAAAGTGGGGTATAAACATTCTATCAAAGTGCATTGGTCAATACAGGTTCCTTTGGGGGTAAAGGGAGAGGAAAGCATCCTTTAAATACTTCCATAAACCACATACATAGCTAGGACATAATCTCCGGTAAAGAGGAAGGACAAGATCCCTGAATGATGACAGAGAATCCTGCCTGCGTGGACCGCCTGGATTATGTTTGGAAGGAGCAAAGAATTCTTTCCTTCTTAAGCTATTGTGTTAAAAATACTTTTTCATTATAGCTTCTTAACTTTTATCCTGACATAATACACTGAGTATAACAAAGGCAGTAGACAATGAACATTTTCTGACTATTTGAGTAAAGGTATGAGTGCTGTGTAGGTGAATGTACATTTCCTCATCTGTCTAGAACAATGGAACATCCTGTGTTGTTTCATTTGTTTCTAGGACAATGTATTTCCAGAGTTGCTTCCAACCTGAACAGGGTCATATGGAGTCACATTGTACCAGGATCGAGTGCCAGCAGCAGTGGGGATGGTCCGCCTCTGCATCGTGGAGCTGCTGGTGGGATGCTGAGAAGCCGTGGTGGGAACTCTGGCCTCCTCACACTCCGGGGAATGAATACAATGGCATCGCCAACTCCCCCGGCACAAATGCTCCTGTGTCAGAGATTTTTAAATGAAAACTTCAAGAACAGATGGCAAAATAAAGACTCTTTACAAATGAGCAGTCTATGCTTTGTCTGCATGTGCATTCCACTTGTTGTGTGTGCAGTCAACATTTATGCAACTTCTATGGATAATGAGCTCATCTCACCAGCTCCATTTGTAGCTAATAACAATCAACAATCACAATTATTGATGTTTTCTTCGTTGTCACCTTCTACCACATGAATATTTATCATCAATGCTCATACTCAGAAAACTATTGCAGAGAGATGTCGAATTAGGTTTGGGGGTGAAAATGTTCTTTACTCCAGGAGTTTTTTTGTTTTGTTTTATTTTTGTTTTTGTTTTTGTTTTCAGTACTGGGGATTGAACTCAGGGGCATTCTACCTTAGAGCTATACCCCCAGCCCTACTTTTTATTCTTTATTTTGAAACAGGGTCTCACTAAGTTGCAGAGTACCTCACTAGGTAGCTGAGGCTGGCCATGAACCCGGATCCTCCGGTCTCAGCCTCCCAAATGCTGGTATTACAAGCATGTACCACCATGCCCGGCTACTCCAGAAGTTTTTAATCTACCACTTGTCTCTGTCAATATCCTCACTGCTATAAACCAAAATGACTGACCACACAACATAGAGGAAGGAAGATTTATTTGTTCACAGTCCTTTTGGAGATTCTGGGTTCAGTCCATGTGAGGCCAGGGTCTAAAGCTTGGGGCATGGTGGTGGGAAACAGAGAGAAAGAGCCTGCAAGGTTCTGCTATCACATCACCAAGGCCAGAAACAGAGAGAGCAAGCAAGGGGGAACCATATACAACTCCCAAGACCACACCCCAAGGGACCCCCTCCTTAGCGATCAAGCTCAGCTTCCAACATTGTTATCTTGTTTCCTTGAGGGCTATGGGGACATTTTAAATCCAAACCATTACACCACTGTAAGAAAAACATTGGAGTAGTGGACCTTTTAGAAGAATATCTTGATTATAAGGATGAAAGGGGAAAATGAACCAGTAGCCAGTAGGACAAGCTAGATGTATGATGTAACCAGAATATATGAAGGCTTGGTCCCCAGGGTGATAGTGTTGGAAAGTGTTGTTTATCTTTAAGAAGTGAGGCCCAGAGCCGGGCGTGGTGGCGCACGCTTGTAATCCCAGCATTGGGGAGGCTGAGACCGGAGGATCCGGGTTCGCGGCCAGCCTCAGCTACCTAGTGAGGCACTCCGCAACTTAGTGAGACTCGGTTTCAAAATAAAGAATAAAAAA